>JAHZMW010002657.1:0-16283 GCA_027743745.1 Alloscopus bannaensis
AAATTCAAACTCACTAAACTCACTCCGTGCTACCCTGTCCCTATAAATCTCTGGCCAAATTTCCAAAAGGTTATAACCCAGACATTTATTATCTTAAATTAATTCTGTACTATTTTAGTTCAACCCAATATTACATTCTAAGCCAACTTCGCATTTTTCCAACTCAATCTATAGTAGTTCAAAATCAACCACATTATATATGGGGTTGAGTTGAATGAAATGGATATGAGTTGGAACAATCTGAGGTTTGATTAAAACGTAATGAAGTTTACGCTATAAATAGTATAGAGTTGGTTGGTATATTAATAGTTTGGGGAAAGACTTTACGGAATAGCGTTGGGGTCCAATGGGGAAGAGCTGTCAGTAGTGAGGGGAATGGATTTGATGTTGTGGTGTTTGGGTTAGGCATTAATGGGTTCTTCGAATTTCCAATATAATACCAACTCTACCACAATCCAACTACATCGAATACGCCGACGAAAGCTTGTTACCAAAGTCCGAAATCTCTTGCGGAAGTAAGGGAACAACATACGTTTCCAGCCGACCCGACACGAATAAATTAACAACCGAATTATTGAAGCGACAAACTCTTTCACAAGTAGAAGATAGCTCGAGTAGTTTAAAGTTCTAGAAATAGTTCACCCAGATTCCCCGTGGTGGATGATTATGAAAGGATGAGGTTCGCGTGTGTACAGAATCGGATTAAGAAGCATCATCACGCAGACGTATATCATGGCGCAGGAGGGGAGAATCCAGGGTATATGAAGTCTCAGTTGGATTCGCCTATCGAGCGGGATCAGTTCCCTGCTGTTGGGATTCAGAAGCACAAATACCAGATTCGAAAGGGTCAAGAACGAAAATATAGCTGCTCATCGGTAGCCGAATTTGAATGTGGGGTTCGCTCTTCATTCAGTCCTTGGGAGATTATCGCCGATAAGGAGCGTTGGATCTAAGAGAAAAAGCTTCTCGTGGAAGGACCTGACTTGAAAGGAATCTGCACTAGTAGTAGTCAGTAGTATTTAAAAGTTAAATTAAAAACTGTGAATTATGTTGTGTCGGTGTGTGTGTGTACTTTTATGAAAAGTTTGTTCTCATTATAATTGTTAATTTTTTAGTTATTAGATATACATACATATTTAATAATCACTTAATTTAATGCATTATCATATAAAAGGCATATTTTTTAAATTAATTAAACCGAATATCATTAATATGTAAGTTAAAAAATAAATGTTTATCTTTTTAAAGCAATCTGATGATTATTGATGCTTGTTAATTTGTTCACATCTCCGTCTCAACTCAACGTGCATCGTGTGTAACGAACAACAACAGTGTTAACGCATCTCACTATGCTTTTTGAGGGAGAACACATTCAAAAATGAACATTTACCTATTTTAATTTAACTGACTATAATGCATCTATGCGGTTTGAACAAATTCAGATGACGAACATTTGTTGACGTTAAATGTCACTGTGAAAGTGAAACAACTAACTCTTATCTCTGACCTTGACCAAGCGCAAATGCGAGACGCCAGTCTTTCTGAGGCTTGATTTCCAGTGAATAATGTGCCCAATACTTTCTACTAGTAAAAACTACTTTACCTGAGTTTTGTATGCAAGTCATACATTTATTTGAAACTAGAGATTTAATTAAACACAAACGATCACGATAGTAACACGTTTGAATGTCATGTTTGTTTCGGTCTCAATGAAGTTTACTGATAATGACGGAAAAACGAGTAGTTTAATTAACTCCTGCGCAGGAAGTCAACTCGATTTCTTTATCATGTATCCCGCTGTGTACGAACTTCTTATCATAATTTTTCTCTTTTAGTTTAAACATTTTAACGTAACCCTGATCCCAAAGAGATTAGACATCTGCGTTTACAGGTGACTGATTGAATCTCAAATCGTGCTTTTCTGGTAGATACGTAAATACATTTATAAGTTGATCAACTATGAATCGAAATAGTTTATTTTAATTTTTATTACAACCCATTGATAAAAGTTACATACACAACACTTGGAAGAACAGTTCTTCCAAGTGTTGTGTATGTAACTTTTATCAATGATTACAACCAATCGGTCAATCTGCATGCTTGACCACTGGGTTGGGGATGACATTCACTTACACATGTTGGGTGCGAACTGAGAATCATAATGACACTTATTATAATACATATAATTAATATTCAGAAATACAATACTGCTCCAAAGTAAGTATATTAAGTATTAAACTTTAGTGCTGTCACTTTTATTAGAAAACATATATCAGAACACACCTCATGAACTCCAAAGAAAATTGAAATCAAATTAAGCTGAAATTAGGTGAAGTAACAAGTCAGTCGGTTAGCTTCCAGCTACTCACCATTAACAGCACGTATAATAATATGTAGTTGTGCATATACAATCAGTCCAAAACATTAACATTAAAAATAAATTCGTCGTTTTTTACGACTGTAAGAACGGCCATGCACTGATGTTATGTGCCTGGTTAGAGAACCCTGGTCTTTGAATGCTTTATCGCAAAGCTCACACTGAAACGCCTTGTTGCTGGAATGCACCAGGGCGTGACGCAGGAGGTTTGATTTGATCTTATATGTTTTCGAACAAACGCCACACTTGAATGGCCTTGAATCCGAATGAGTAACTGCTATGTGGCGCTTGAGATTGGCCTTGTATTTCAAACATTTCTTGCATAAAGGACACTTGTATAGTTTGCCGTCGACTTTCTCCTTGCCTACGACGACGCACGCCACGATCCAAAAAAGAGGCGGAATATTAGCATAAATCGAAGACAATAAATTACTGCAAACACGTGTGAAATTGATTACCTGATCTCAGGATGGGAGAGCTTTCTCTCTCAGGAGTACCAGGTCGCGGAGAGATTCCAGTTCCAGTACTTGATTCTGAATTTTTGCTGAAATCCAGCACTGACTGCGAATATTGAGTAAGATTTTCTAATAACGGTTCCACTGGCTCGTTGGAATCAAGACTGACGCCCGGAGCATCGGCGGTATTCTTCACAGCATTACATTTATCTTCGTCGACCATTTCATCATCCGATGCCCCATCTGGAAGTCGGGGCACACTTCCGTCAACAACTTCTATTCCTAAGCTACCATCACCATTCACAGAGATCTTTGGTACTATTTCCGCTTCTCGAGCCGGAGCCGATGCCTTCAGCTTAGTGAGACCTTAAAACAAAACAAAATTATAATCATCTTTAGCACCATTAACAAGAACTTTTAATTTACTTGACAATATAACCTCACATTGCTTTCTCATCTCCGCTCGGAAATCTCGGGCAAACTTCTGGACGCACAACGACTCGAAAAAGTTGCCTTTGGTCATCATCCTTTTGTTAAACTCCATCACTCTCTCCACAATTTCACTTCCTTCTTTAATCCGGTCGGCAATCATCCTCAAGGCTACATTCAGGCTCGACTCCGTCGACTCCCGGAACGCCTCATGAAACTGGTCCAATGTCCCGGAGCACTCCTCACAAAACCAGGCCTTCAACTCGACGTTATGCTTCTTTCCACAGTTTTCTCCCGAACACAAGTTCGAAATATGAAGAAGGTCGATTCCGAGATAACTCGGTAAGTTTCTGAGGGACGTCATTTTCAATAAACTGGAACCGTCCCCGTCACCCCTTCCGACGTCAGCACCCGACGGGAATAATTTAATACAAAATATGCATGTTTCTTGCGTGTTAATTTCGAGCGCTGGAAATCGACGGGAGAACTCATTGTCCGTCATGACCTCAACTTGAATGACAAATTTCCTGAAATCGACAATGTCGCAAAATTTTTCGGGTGCTAAAATTATGACGAACAACCTAACAGCACGCAACCTTAATAGGTTGTTTAATATTCTCGATTATTTAAGCGGGACTACCTTAATCACACCTTTTTCTACCTACAATGTAACACGTTATAATTTCCACAATAAAAACACAATTGCAAATTCTGACATCCGCATGTTTTGCATTGTTTCGACTTATGCAAAACGGTGACAGAGAGGAACAAACTGGAATGACGACAATATCGGCGCGGAGGTAAGGAATTTCGAGGTTCTGAAACATAAAAAATTTGTGCAGCACAGTACATCCTTCCCGTACGATATTTATATATGGCCATTAGTTACGATGATTATGAAATTCCTTTTTGTCTAGTAGATTACAATGAAAATAAATACGGGACAGAAGCGAGGCTCATTAGCCTATCGACGATCTATGGAGATAAGCTAAATAGAGGGGAATTCTCCGCAAACTTTGGGACAATAGATAGAAGCACTACAGTAATCCAAGAACCGAGCCTGGAACCTTTCACTCGTGCTCTGACTATACACTATAGGCAAAATAACACGGTTAGCTTCTGGCTTACTCATAAATAACTTCTAGTCTTCATACAATACAATAGATAAATTTGAAACAGTAGAGATGACGATGAAATATGTTGAAAACGTTCTGGTGAGTAATATCATGTCCTACAGGTCGTGATGAAATTGAAAATTGTGCACCATGTAACCCGTAGATAATAAATATGTAGCCATAGAAGTCTCTGAAAGAATAGAGGTGCCACATTTATAACCAATTTGAAAAAATACTACTAGTTTTAAATATACACAGCGCTGCTTTCATGGTATTCAGATGGATTCGCAAAGGGCGTACAGGTCCCCATCGATAAGCGTCGCGTCACAAGAGTCTGAGCGAATTCGACCGTTGGCCGCTTTGTCAAACCAGAGACAAGTCTCATAAATCGGTGTACTCATATCAAGGCTGAGCACGTTGACGTCCAAGGCGCTCCAATCATTGTCCCACACAAATTGCCTAAGGCTCCTGGCGTCCCTTGCTCCTATCCAGTATCCTAGCGTTTATTTTTATAATAGTGTTTTAAATAATATTTAATAGAAATTCAGTTCATACTCTATCACCAGTTTACTGAAATGAAAATGAAACTAATCATCAGAGGTCTTACTTCCATTAAATGCATACGCATGGGTAGCAGTTCTCAACAGCCGTAATTCCTCAGCGGTCCGAATCATTGCTTGGCGCATGCCCAACAATGAGCAGTATGCTCGAGCTTGGAACCAGTTCTGAATCATCAGACAGTGTTAATGTACAAAGTTAAATTGTTTAAAAATTTCTAAGAAATGACTTGTTCTAAGAAAGTACAGCTTGATTTATAAGTAAATCACCTGAAGTTGAACGTTTGTAATACCAACTGAGGGAGGAGGATTAACGTATCTAAAGTACCATTAGAAAGCCCAACTAATAAACTGCAAATACCACTCTGGTTCAGATCCTTTGCTTAACGAGAGCTAAGCGGGACTCGATAACCAAAGCGGTTCTTACTGATCATATCGAAAATTCTCGATAAACAAAACAAAGCATTGGGTTCCTAAGAAAAAATTCAAATTTTTGAATTTTTAAAATTCGCGCCAGTTTTTCCAAATGGTTTTGTAAAGAAAATTTGGCGTTATCGATCTATCGAGATGATCAATAAGACTGATAAGGATTTTTATCCAGTATTTATCGATAATCTCATTGAGCATTTCTCGTCACGCAAAGCCTAGTTTGAACCCAGCACCTGTCTTCAAACAATTGGAATTACGATTTTTCCTAATTTTTTGCGATAGCCTCTTTGTTTTGCTTGTAATATTTTTACCCCGGCTTGAACCATGCAATAATTTTTAGTGGAGGGGGTCCCTTTTTGCATTGCGCGTTAAATAATATACAATACAATTAAATGCCTCCGACTTTTTGAACGCTGGATATATATTCAGATTTTAACAAAATCGTAAGAAAAGATTTTTCGATACATATTTCCAAGCTAAATTTTCAAGCTGCTTCTGGTCACCTGCATGCTGTGGCGCAACTTTATTTATTTTAGCGTTGAAATGCAACTTTTGAGCTTTGATTCGGTGCAAAGAGAGTTAACTTATTTCCAGCCTCTTGGCAGATATCCCGTCCGAAGTAGAAGGACGTGCTAAAAAGAATCTCAATGACAGCTCTACATTTGAGGGATTGCCACAGTCGTTGGTTGTCCGAATATTTTGTGAAACCACTTCGAGCTGATAGCTTCGTTTCTCGTACGCAGAGCGTATCAAGTATTTTTTAAAAATACCTTTGTAGTGAACGTGCTAGGGTGATTTGAACTCCCACGTGTCAGTAAGATTCTTGGCGCAAGAAATTTTGCATTTTTGCGAAACTTCTTAATTGGCGTGTTGCATGGACCATTATTTTTGAAGCCATGCGACAAGATGATGAAAGGGGGTCAGAAGAATGCGGAATCCAAAAATGAAAATCTTTTTGCCGTAACTTTCATATTGTACCTTTTATGCTATATCCAGTCGAGGTGATGTACTTATGAATCAAGCTTTAGTACACAGCGCATATTATGTAACTCACCTTTGCAACTCGAGTTATATCTGCGTAATATCTCTTTCCAGTTGTAGTGTTTCCAACAAGGTAAGGGTAACCTGTTGATAGTTACACAACCGTAATATAGTTACATTAAAAAACACTTTGTTGTGAGTCTTATGGTCATGAGCAATAATGAGAATACTGATTTTGGTGTTTCAGCTTTGCTTCTGCGCTACATATCAGCCTTCAACCAACTAAATTCTTGCTAACATCGTATGCGATTGTATGTTAAAACAATGTGAAAACAACATTGTATGTTTCTGCAACGGTTAAAACGGTTGTCGCATTTCTAATCTGTAACTGCTACACCACACATAACTTGTATTGCATTGTAAATATTTTTGGGGCTTGTGAATGAATGTACCCGTAACAAGTTAAATAAATCTGACGAGATTGTATTTGGAAATATCACAACGCCCCAGGTATTAAATTCTAAAAAAATAGTTACTCACCAAGGTGCACTGTCCCGTTCCCAGAGGCTGGAGGAGATGTCCAACTACTATAGTTACTAGAATTTGTCCAGGTACCTAACGCTGGACATTCCACGTCTCGTTGTTGGCACAACATGAACGAAGCCATCAAGTCATTGAAGCCTACGACAGATAACTGAAATTTGCCAGGAGACTCCAGGCTCAATTCGGAATCCACGTCCCCGACAGTTGTCGAATGGGAATGCGAAGATACAGTTCCCCTGAATATTCACTGAGGAGACCTTATTTTTCCAGCCTTGAGTGAGGTTGTAACATTCGTTGCCACATGTTGTAATGGTCTGCCAATTACCTACAGGAATTGATTTGTTCAAATTTAATTTTTTTTCGCGTTTAATAGATGCTTAAGGGTACTTTTAGGAACCTAAAAATCCGGGATGTTCGAATATTGTGATTTTCTCTGCTAAGCTTAATGAAAATACTATCAGGACAACGAAGATTGCAAATGAATGCAATCTGCACGATGAAAAAACGACCATTTTCTCGTAGCTATTTGATCAGATATTCACAACGAATATCAGTGCACAGAACTCCAGAATTCGAGGATTTATATACTGAATTTTCATGTCAGTCAGATCACGCACGACATTGGCACGACTGACACCTAGAAATGCATGCATATATTAACGAGAAATTTAAATGTCCATCAATGTCAAGTGCAAGCATAAAATTAAAGAAATTCCGCACCAGATTTAGAAATTATAAAGAGTCGTTGGAAAGTGATTGAAACAAGTTCATTTATTTGCACCTGCTTCAATTCCATGAATACAACAGCACATACTATTTGTCTAAATCAGAGGAGATGGCGCAATACCAAAAACCGCAAAAAGTGGGAGTAAAAGGTTTTATTACATATTACATACTTATTACATAATTATTGAAGTGTGTCCTCAAAAAAGACATCTGCCACTCGTCTGACTAACAGTTGAATAACAGTCTAAAAATGCAGTTGAGATAAGCTGAGAGATCAGTGCATTTAAAATGTCTCAGCAAATTATTGATTGACAGGAGGATAATGATAATAATGTTATTCAACTGATTTTATGATATACTGCCCTGCACTGATTTTGCTTTGTTGTAAGTCTGTAGATTCAGCTTGTTTCAGAATAATCGCTACCAGTGTACAGCAACATTTTGCTGCTAGCTCCGCTTGGCTGACGTGCATCTTTTGATGCAGTTATGCGCGCTTACAGAGTTGCCCAAAAAAAATTAATTGCCGAACAGCCTCAACCATTTTATGATCAGCTTTCTTCCATCGCTTGAAATTTTGTCTCTTCCTTTTTTCTAATTATATTATTACATCTCCTTGTATTGTGCTTGGACCGCTTCCCTCTGTTTCCTAAGTGTTTTAGACTTCGATTTTCTCTCGGACTAGAAGCGATGCGATGTTGAACCTACTAAATGTTTGTTACTGCCCGAAAACACTCCCCCCAGAGACCAAAACCAGCTTTCTGGAACCAACAAAAAACCTCTTTAACACCAACCTCGATGCTCTTGAACCCCAACACCGTCACCCAGTCGAAGAGCCACAGGACCGTCACAACGGCAAGGAGAATGCCCTGGTTAACACAACAAGAGGTCATGGGATCCTTCATAGTAATCCTCTTCCATTTCAGGGGTGCCCCGAACCATTCCGCATACATCTTCATATTCTCTCTCGAAAGGCGGATACGAACCCAAGCCTTGAGCCCCTCCCACCTCAGAAAAATCCCGTGTTCTATTCCCCAAGTGTTAATTCGACGACTCTCGTGACTCAGGTGGGACCACGTGGCAAAGAAGTACCAATGCGACGGCAGGCCGAAGTCGAGCGTTCTGCAAAACTTGTCGTCAAAGACGACCAGTTGCTTTTGACCGATAAGCCTGAATACGGGGTCATCATAATTAAGGACCTTCACTGCCTTCCTGTTTGCCATGTAATTGATCTCGCCCCTAAGAGTGCCACATTCTGAACAGTCTTCCACGTACGTGATCTCCTTGATCGTATATTTCCCATATTTCCAGAACATCGCCTGGTAGTAAGGAGTCGTGTTCAGCATCACCTCCGCCATGTGCTGCAAATCGACGGAGGATAACCGAGACCTGTACCCCGACTCAATGAGCTCCTTCACTGACCCAATGGTGTGGAGTGCAGGTTCCGTCATCATCTCCGTGGACAGATACCCTTGGTACGAGAATGACAAAAGAGTGAACATTGCAAGGCTCGGCCACACAACGGATCGCTCATGCCTGAATTTCGGCTCCTCGTCCAAAAACGGCCACAAGAGATCCAGGCTTCTATTCCAGCTCTTGAGAATTAAGAAGTAAAAAATAACTACGGCAGAGAATGTCAGCCAAGCCAAGCGATCAAAGGGCGAGAAGTAAAAATCCCATCGGAGGATGCTGGGGACGTCATCATACTTTCGCTTACAGTACAGTAGGTAGCGCCCCGCAGTTTTCGGCATGACGACAAACATCCGTTCGTCAATGTAGTTGTCAAGGACCCATGGGAGCTCGAGAACAACTTTTAGTTTGTGCCGCCTCTCCACGTCGTCCTCCAGGCGAACTGATTTAGCAGTCAAGGTGACGTTGAGATGTTTCTCAAGGTACTTGTACATGACGAACACGGCGGAAATGCAGTGATCTACATGTTTTCCGTTTAGTGCTGTTATTAGTGACAGACAGGTTCGTCTCTGAAATTCGTAGAGATCCCAGCCATACATCGTGTAAAAAGTGGCCCCTCCTCGGTGACCAAGACTGTTGAGCTGAACAACTTCGTGGAGTAAAGTTTGGAGATTAAAGGACCAAGGCTTCCAAACAACTTTTGGCGTTTCTGGTTCTCGGCAAAGGTAACAGAAAAGTCCAAACTCGTGAGTGGATGAAGGGACAAGCACCAAGGGAGCATGAAAGTCTTGCCCTTCGTCACTAATATTCCAGTTAGTCAAGTCTGTGACAAATGAGCTTGTCTCCGTTCCTGCAGGGATGTTTATGAAGAAAATGGAGCTCTTGGAACAACCAAATCCTGACATTTCTATAGCTAGCACCGTGTCGTTTACACTCGTTGGAGTGATTTCGAAATGATTACAGTTGTTCCTGCTCTTGAGAAAGAATCGCCAGTAACCTTCAGCAATGGTCAGATTCTTCTCAATGGTTTTTGCAATCTTCATGGAAGACCAAGCGTCCAAGACTGTGTAAATTGTTTGAGTTAAGATAAAGGTCGTAACTCGAGTCAGCGTTTGGTCAAGAAAGTATTCAAAAAATGATGCCGGTATTTTCAAGTCTTGATCAGTCGTACCCACAATTTGTAAGAAGCAGGAGTTAATTTGCTGTCCTTCCTCCTCTTTATCACTGAGTTTTATTGAAGTGCCATGGGAAAGAGGAGGATTAAAAGAAGGGCCCTTAAAGATTCAGGAGCCGACATGATTTTATTTGTGGAAAGAGGACCCCTGAATTAATGACCTGTGAGTATTATTTCCCTGAACGACAATGATGAAACATATCAATCAAAACCAGAGCATCCTTATAGACTGTTTTTTAATCGCACAAAAAAATTGTTACATATCTATTTTAGTTACACTGGCCGGAGCCAACCTAAAGATTAATACGACAGTCTAAGCGTGATGGTAATAAATGAGTTTTTAACTATTGCATATGAGTTAGCATATATGCTATGCCTATAGGCATCATAGTTCATTTCCGTAATTTCCTCCTATTTTACAAAGATCGGGTTCAATCTAAAATTGCCCAGACAAATTTTTTCGTGGCTATTTGAGAAGCCATATCTACTAATACTAATCCTACTAATCCAGTATAGCCTAGTCTAAATTTACCGAATTTTTTCTTTTGTTATGTAAAAGCTTAGTTTGGCTTTCACTCTGGACGGCGTTATATAAAATGCCTGCTGAATAAAATCGATACTTTCATATCCGTTTACCTTGAACTTGAAGAAATAAATTAACCCTATATCGGCATTTGGAATCTGTTTTTCAGTCATTAATGAATAAATTAACCCCATATCGGCATTTGGAATCTGTTTTTCAGTCATTAATGAATAAATTAAATCGTATACATATTTTTAACTCCTTAATTATAATAAATAATTGCAGACAAACAACGTATTTACAGTAACGACAGTATGCATTTAAATCAAATATCCCGGGTGACTGCATGGGAGTCAAAATGCTTCTGCAAATTGTGCAACCGCTAAAATTTTTGATTATTCAGTTTAACCTTTGTCACATTTATTACTATGGCACTTAAGCAAAGAGACCAGAGCGGTTGAAACACTCCACAATTATTTTCAGCAAGTCGCAAACGACTGCTAGACGAGTAAATGTCTTTCTCCATCTTTTCCTGTCCATCAAACTTTTCCATCTCAAAACAGTCATCCAATCTACAAGCCAAAGAAACAAAGCAACACCAAGAAGTATTCCATGGTTGACGCAACAAGAAGCAATCGGATCCCTCATGCCAAGCGGCTTATGCTTCAGCGCACCACCAAACTCATTCAGCATCCGCAGATTTCCTGCCGAGGAATGGGCACCAACCCAAGATTTGAGATCATCCCATCTCTGGATTATCCCCTGCTCCACTCCCCAAGTGACAATTCGATGAGCCTCATAGCTCAGATGGGACCAAGTTGCAAAGAAGTACCAATGGGAAGGGAGACCAAAGTCGAGTGTTTTGCAAAACTTGTCTTGAAATACAACAACTTGCCTTCGGGCAAGGGTCTTAAATATGAAGTCATCACTCATGATGACTTTCACGGACTTCTTGTCAGCCATGTAGTTTATCTCACCAGTAATAGTTCCGCACTCCGGACAAGGATCAACGGTCGTGATATCTTTGACACTGTACTTCCCAAACTTCCGAAACATGGCTTGGTAAAACGTGGACGAGTTCAGTGTAATTTCAGCCAAATGCTGTAAGTCGACCGAGTCGAGGCGTGATCTGTAGCCCAACTCGATGAGTTCCTTTACTGAGCCAATTGTTTGGAATCGGGGCTCCGATATCATTTCCGTGATCATGTCACCTTCGTACGCAAACGACAGGAGTGTCATCATTGTGAGAGTGGGCCAAAGCAGGGCTGCCGGATGCCTAAATTTTGGCTCTTCGTCCAGCAACGGCCATAAAAGATCCAAGGTTTTATTCCAGTTTTTGAGAATCATGAAACAACATAAAATGACAAAAAAGATGGACAACCAAGATAAAAAGTCAAAGGGGGAGAAGTAAAAGTCCCAGTTGAAGATGCTGGAGGCAGCATCATGCTTTGTCTTGCAGTACAGAAGGTATCGTTCCGTCGTTTTTGGGATAACAACGGAAACACGCTCGCTTATGTAATTGTTAAGGACACAAGGAAGTTCAAGGGCCACTTTGAACTGGTGACGTCGCTCCTCGTCGTCCTCCAGACTGGTTGCGGTGGCGCGGAAGGTGACATTGAGTTTTTGCTCGAGATAAGAGTGTATGACAAAGGTGGCGGATATGCAATCATCAATTCTTCTTCTCTCGAAGGACGTGAGCGAGAAACAGGGTCGCCGGTGGAATTGGTCAATGTCCCAGCCGTGCATTGTGTAGAAAACGGCCTTTCCTCCATGACCTTGACTGTTCAACCGGATAACGTTTTTTAGCAAAGCGTCGAGACTGGTGTAGCCGTGCCTCCAAACAACATTTGGTGCTGTTGGTTCTCGGCAAAGATAGCAATAAAGTCCAAACTCCGGAGACGTTGAGGAATAATCCCGAAAAAGAACCAGTGGAGCGTGAATGTCCGATACTTCGTCACTATCCCAATTTGACAACTCCGTTGCAAAAGCGGCTGCTTCTTCTTCTAAAGCAATGGTAATGAAGAAAATAGAGCTCGTGGAAAAGCCAAAGCCTGACTTTTCTATAGCCTGGACCGTTTCGTTCACGGATGTTGGGGTAATATAAAAATGACCACAGTTGTTCCTCCACCTCAGATGGAATCGCCAGTAGCCTTTACTTAGGTTGAGGTTCTGCTCGACAGTCTTCTCAATTTTCATTGAAGACCAGGCATCGAAATTTGTGTACACTGTTTGTGTTATAATAACAAGATGGTGTTCATCAACTGAGTTCTGATTGGTGAAGAATGGAAGATTTGTGAAGGTTGTTGCTCCATTCGGCAGGCCTGCCTTGCTAAAAATTTGTAAGAAACAATTATCTTGGCCGTCTACTGAAGGCGTTAGCCCGTTAATGAACGTTGATGTTAGAAAAAATAATGTTGTAAGAAGAGCACAGTTAATGAAAATTAAATAGGACATTATTATGGTTTTTGGGGTAAGTTACGAGTATTCGTGAAGCAGAAATTATATGCAAATATTTTAACCGTCGGTTGGAAGAAGCCCGGCGTTTGTTTACTGCGATGTTTAAAATGTTTCAATTGAAACAGCTACATTGGTGTTTTAATGTAATTGCGGTTTGGATATTAAAATTTCTGTTTCAAGGTTTTGGTCGCTGATAAAAGCGGGCTCCGTCTGACTGATCTGATAATGAAAGGATAAGAAATGAAATTGCTTCCGCTATAGACTGAATTAATAGCGTGTCTGTTATAATTGAAAGATTAAATATTCAATATGGGTATGGTATTGGAATAATTTTCCTTTAATTATTAGCTGGTCCTGTTTTGGAAAGGCAATTAATGTCCAGAAGTATTACCCGGTATCTTTTATAATAAAGGTCGCCACGATTGGTTAATGAACAAACAGCGAAAGCTTACGAAAAAAATATTTTTGTAACAATTATCCAATATTATATACGCAAACTTGAAACAACTCATGAACATAATAATTGTTGCATTCGATTTAAGTTTAAGTATAAATATGTATTGTGTTAAAAATGCGATGGCTGATTGCTCACCAATTCATTATGCATTTTTCAATAAAATTTACTTTTCAATAAATAAGATTTGTACTATTTATATATTTGTATTTTTACATTGACAGAAATCGCCTCAATCTACCTGATTTACAGATAATTCTCGAGTTCCTCCTCCACATCATAATAATCACCTAGTCTTACTGACCTATGCTATTTCGTAGTTGTCAGTTTCTAAAATATTGCTCGTTGATTTACTTATTTGAAATATTTATTTAAAAAATTGCGCTAACCAGTGCGTCACTACGCATTAAGGTTTTCGAATCAGCTTCCTGAATTTTCACTAAATGGCCATTGAGCACTGACAATAAAAAATTTAGAAAAACGCATAGCCAGAGAATTACATTCCCGTTTTGGTTTTCACCACTAAGAAAAATGTTATCTGAAGGCAAAACCGGATCATCATTGGCGCTCTCATTCGATCAATAAGATGAAACGGACCCATCCTTAATGCAACTGGTTGGAAAGCCCTCCAACGTCGTCGGAACCAAGGACATACCCTCCCCATCTTCATCTGAAGCAGTATTTTTTCGACCTGAGCAGTGGACGAGTTGGAAAGTTCATCAACATTAAAAGACTAGTACTAAAGCAGACCACGATGCCTATCAACGTGAGAACTGTCTCAACCGGGAACGTGTCACTAGCCATAATCATCGCGTAGAGGACCGCGATAATGGTAATGGATCCGGTGAATTGCACTTGGGGCCATACATATTGTTGTAAGCAGTCATTGCAAAAATTCACAAATACTTGCTGCTGCTGATAATATTCAGCGATTGCTTCACCTTCTGGAGATCTCAAGTTTTGAATGGATTGACTGTATGAAAACAAGTTTCAAGTTAAAACAATCCAATTTCAAATTATGTCAACCTTTCCCGTAATTGAAGTACCTTATCAGTAGGAGGCACGTTTCTAGGTACCATGGAGACAGAATGCAGACGATGGCGGACAGAGAGCAGGCAGTCATACCTGGGGACCAAACTACAATAATTGTGGTCAGTATTGTCAATCCAGTCATCTCACTTTTATACTCTGGCAGTTTACTCGCAAGGAAGTTGTAGAAAGTGGGGAAAAGATGACGACACCAAATCCCTACGATGCATCCCACCACAATTTCTCCAACAAACGCAGTCCCTGGAATAAACCCTGTAATTCCGTTCACCACCTTAGGCCGAACACCTGCAAAGTGATTCTGTGGCACTGTGGCGGTTGTGTACCAACGTTGAGCAAGAATTGTTTTTTTCATTCATCCGTTAAAGGTGCGAAGGCGATTAAATAGCTGACACCATTCATTTGACTTCCAAGAAAGTTATTGATGTGGACGCCGTGCTTAATGCTAGGATAAAGCCGTGGAGCGCCAAGATGAGTGGGTTATCACTATGGTACAGAGGGTGAGTACTTAGTTTGGAAACAGATTTCAGGGCGCATTAAACCAAAATGCTTTGCTTTTAGTTCTTGCGGTTTTGCATACTTGTTTAGCAACTATCTGACTATCATTTCACTAATTTTCATATATCTAGCTCTTCATATACAAAAGATATTAAGCCGTAAACAGAAAACATCAATCAAACCCTTTTCCGAGGCGTGTCGTTACATAAAACCTACTGTTGCGCAAAAACGGTCAAAGGTCAAGATCATTAATTCCATTTCATTTCATTTCATTCCTGAGTGTGAAATTTCATTTCATGCCAAAATATCTAAATTCATGCCAGACATGGAATGAATTGGAATGGAATGCAAGTTTCATGAGATATGAGACATGATTTTATTCACTAAACTGCAGAATATTCGTGAAGTACAGCCGAACATACCTAACTAAGAACAACAGCCCTTTATTGAAAAATTGCCATAGCCGCACAAATTTTTTCAATCTGAATACATTCATTCAGTCACTCACACAATGCACATTCAATGGCTCTCATTACGTACAACGTATGGCGATTTAAAAAAATCTGTCGATACGGTTTTGAGCAATTTATATTGTCGCTGGAGAATTAGAAAAATTGCAGCCAAATCCAATATTTTGTGTTTTTACTAGAACCAAAGGTTGGTCGAGTTTTTCGCAAACTGCGAACTTGAAACTATTATCAGTTACTCAAGACAAATCAGGAAGATTTTTTTTATTAGTTGCTGAATTTAAATGAGATGCTGTAATTGTGAAAAATACGTCAATCCGTACTGTCAAGGATTTACGTACGTTATACGCCTATGCTTGATATTAATAGAGACAGCAACCTCGTTTTGACATTCAATTTCACCCCAAAATACCTAGGTAATAATTCCTCAGTCGCTCGAGATACTATATTGTCCATAACAAACTTTTGCCATATTGAGCCAAACTTTTAGCATTGCCGTTGTAGTATTTGTTCTAAAATCAAAAGCTTATTATATAAGTCATTATGCGCCTAAGTAGGTAAGAGAGACCATTGAAGTCCAAGGTCATTTGATATCTATGCAATCAATGACCTCATCTGTCGTCATTAAAACGTTTTGTGGGTGC
>JAHZMW010002659.1:0-10355 GCA_027743745.1 Alloscopus bannaensis
AATTGATCATTTTCATGTAACTCTTGACAGGAGCATTGAGTTTGTTGGGCAGATGGGTGTTGATCCGTGAAGCATGCAATTAAGGCGACGCGAAACGTCGAATTTGGTATGAGGTCGTGGGTCCATCGGATCTCCAGGTTAAATTGGATCTGCGTGAGGGACCTGTGTTTTCCAAGAATTTTGTGGAATTCCTTCGCGGACATTTGTGCCGAAGGGACGACATAAGACTGCTCCATCATTGCTTCGATATATTTCCCCGTGCTGAAAATTTTGTAGTGTGTTGCCTCCTTCTGAAATTGACCGATGTCATGAAACGTCTCCAATTCCTGCCAGGAGTTTGGTGTGGACAAATTTACCAGTCGAGGTTTTCCACAGGTGCCACAGTCAAAGCAAACGTAATTGAAGGCAGCCAACTCGTTTCCAGAAAGAACGAACAGGTGTCTGTTGGATTTTACTGAAATCTCGCGCATTCCAAACTCGTCAAATTTTTTGAACACCGATTGTGCCCAGAGGTGGACAAGTTTGTGCAGCACATCCGGTTGAGTTTCTTGAGTCACCATTATTGAGAACGTTGGTCTAGTCGTAACAAAGTTATATGGCATTGGGTCTGACCCGTTAACCCTGTGATACCAAAATTTTCGAAATGCCCCCGGGACAATGAATTCAATATCATCGAACCTGTCACTTGGTCTGTAGTACCCAGGATTTTGAAATGGCGACGGAGGAAACAAGTAGAGCTGAGTTTCACATTTCCACTGTTTTGTGGTGGAGGATTGGTCTAGAAACGGAAAGTCCTCAGTGCATTCGTTGTCAATCCAGAAAGGTACGCAGGCATTGACTGGAGTTAACGGTGCTTCAAACTTCATCCTCCGGATTTGAGTGAATGTACGGAATTTGACGTCTCCACTCCTAGCAATGTACCGTTCCAAGTAGGTTATCCGTCTGATGTCATAACGCGACACGACGAGTGGCACTGAACCAGAGTTGAAGTCGATTCCTTGGTAATTGAGCAAGTGCAAAAGGCATCCCTGAAAAATCTGCAGCAGGGACTGTATGGAACCCAAGTGTTTCGAGAATTCGACGTCTGCAGTCCTGTCGTCGCGGGAATTCGCAACTGATGTTGGAATCGACATCGACATTTGTAAAGGTTTTATTACTGCAGGCAGCACGATCATCACAAATGCAGCTTGAATCAAAGGGAATTTAGCCATTGCTGTAAAGTTTTCCACAAAACTCTGAGGCAAATGAAAGAATAGTTGTGTTGACGTGAGCTGTACCAAAGTCTGACTACTTATGCAAGAGAGTACCTTGTTTCCCAAAGAAAGGACGTTCGGTTTCAAGTGTTTTGTAAGGGCAGGAATTATTACATGAAAATTCGCCGAGATCATTAATAATTCTGTTTAATTTCATTAAGAATACCAGCAACAGAATATTATATTACTACATTCCGCCAATGCTTTTTATGCTGAGTTGAGGTAGTAGGCGTCTTATGAGGAAACCTTTTCAGCTACCATCATAAAATCGCATGTGAAATGCACCAGTCAATTTTGACATGCAAATTTATTTCCTTTTACTGCATTTTCAAGCAAATCGAGATGAACTGTTGTAATAAAAATGGAAAAGATATATTCTCATATAAAGTCAAATCGCGGTCTACATTGATTATTTAGAATGCCGCCAATCATTTGTTAGTAGCAATAAAATTACTCAATCCAAAAGCCACTTTCGCTGGTCTATATGACTTTACCCACCGTCGCATACATCCGTCTTTCATCAATAGTTCCTGACTTTTCAACGATCTCACTGTGATCCTTGACTTCGCAAATACATCGGCAGGAAAGGAGTAAACTAATAAAATCACAAATTTTGACTAAAAAATCATCGACACAAAGAGAGTCATGAGTAGAGGAGAGTCTGAGACTTCTGCCGAGCGAAACAAAACCAACAAAGACATCAGGTGACCTACTCCCACTTTTGTAAGCAAAAGTGGAAGCGTTGGACTAAGACAGCCATTATAATTGTTAATTAACAGCCGAATCAAACAAAAAAATCGTGTTTGCTGGGACACATGGACACGACAATCAAACCTAAGTAATTGATTTTTTAGCTGCTTTTGGAGACAGTTGATACACGTAGGCGTTAACACGACGTCAATAACTCCTCGATAGGCTGCTCCACCCATCAAATTCCACCAAATCCATTTGAGCAAAAATGCAAGAAGTTCAAATGGTAACGTCGTGTCGACTGAACCATGTTGAGTATGCTGCTGCACCAATCCGGCCATAGTTTTCTAAAAATGGACGCCACAGCCATCTCAAATGGTAGACCAATTTTATGTATAAATTTATTTATGTATGCAAAATTACGCGGTCTGCGTTAATGGAAATTTTGAGGAATCCGTGTGTATGATACATTTCTGAGATGCAACGAAACACTATATTTTCACCAGTAATAAATCAGACTAATGTTGAAATATGATTACCAGCATTGGCTGCGCTTTTTTAAAATTAATATATTTATATGGTTATGTCTGCAAGGCGGAACAGCATTCCCATTAAACTGAAACGTATGGTTCCAAACGAGAAAGCCAGCCAAATTATGGTTCATGAAATTAGTCTTTACCAATTATTAACTGTGAAGTTTGGACAGTTTCGTATTTGCTAACCACAAAAAAGTTTTATACATAAATCCACATATTCTATAGTCCTTTCCGTTGTTTTGTAAAAAGGGCCATACATAAATGAGAGAGGTTTTTGTAATTAATCTTCTAAAATGGAACTAATATCTGTATAGTTTTCTAGTGGGTGCATTTACCAATCCCGGTTATGGATGCTCCCAAGCACAATTTTGCCGTGGCTTCCAAATTTAACAGGTTATCCTCACCTAAAAAAGTATCGAAATTGAGAGGTGTTTTGGAAATGGTTTGCGAACAGAAAAAACTAGAGCAATGACAATTTTATCTCGAAAGTAGTGTCTGGAATATTTGGCAAATACAATTTTTCAAAATGCCGTCGCATAACACTACAATGCAGAAAATTAAATTAATTTAAATATTTTCCAAGTTTAAATTTCCAGTTCTATTTTATTAATACAGTAAGCCGTTGGCCATAGTTTTATATAAAAAACTACCTTGTAAATACATGTATTTACGTAGGGGAATAGGGGATTTACACCTTGCTTATTTTGCGGAAAATGGAAAACCCCAAATATAATTAAATTATGAGGTTTTTATCAAACGGAACCATAAAAGGGTAATGTAAAATGGTAAATAAAACGCTTTGAAGTAATGGAGGTGGACGAATTAAAATTGTAGCTTTCGCATCTTTCTTGTGTATTGTGCATTAGCTTGAAAATTAGCAAAGCTATAAACGGTGACAGAAGAGCATTAACACGGTCCATGGTATCCCAAATCCAGAACTACCAAATCTACTTCAGCTTACTGGCATATCAAAAACAAATTGTTACCGTTTCCCAAAAAACATGACATAAACAACATTGCAAAGCTATTCTAAGCAGACGGGTTTTTGGTTTGTCAAGATTTAATACATTTGAAACGAAACAAGTGGCGAATAATTATAAGTATCACCTGCCACATTGTATGTAGGCCCTTCACCTTTGGTGCAACATCATTTTCCATCATTGTCATATTTTATATTTTTTAACTCAAAGATGCGATACACAGTAGAAACTAACATGAAGTACTTTATACTTACAGATACCAGTTGTATCAACTTGATTTATTATCTTATTTTGAATATTCACCTCCTCATACCTTTTGTAATGTTTATTTATAAACGGTAATGTTTTTATAGAATTGCTATGAAGGTTTTATTTTTCACTGTAATACTACAGGCAGACTTGTGCCAATAGTTGCGCGAAAGGGGCAAGTGAAAGCTTTTTGGCTGAAATTCGGTACAGTGGGGTAATTGGATATGGAGAATTAGGGTCGAAATTTTAACCAATGCTAAAGGTGATTTAAGTACGCACTATGTTGCACCTAGTTACCATGTAACAAAATAGGGCCTTAAGTACGTACTTACCTAGTATGCCAGTAAGTAGTGTAACCTGTTTGAAACTGAATTGCACAGTTGCCTTTTACTTTTAACTTTTACGGGTAAGTAGACAGATGTATACAGATTCGGAAAATGAAATTACATTTAAAATTTCTCCTCCATGGACCTTACACAAGCTTTGAATCTTGATGTATCCAGTCTTCCTTTGAGGCACGAACGGTTTCCTGAAGAAAAACTGCCCAATGTCTTAGTAAGGAACGGTTTCGACTGTAAACACTTGTGTGGGGTTTAGGCCAGACATGGGCCTCCAACATGGCTTAAATGAAACAGTCCAACGGGTTAAGATCCGGGAAGCACGCTAGCCAATTCAATGACGGTGTGTAGGCAGAAATGTTGATCTAAGGCTGAGTGTGTTGGCAGGTCCAATGTCCAACGTTGAGAAGCTATGTGTTCAGAGGTTCCACAATAGACTCCACACTACTGCCGAGATAATTTTTGACAGAAAATTTGACACCTTGCTGCACAAAGTGAAGATCGGCTCTTCCTTCCCATGTTGCCCCACTCCATAGCATATCATGTCCAGAAGGATCTGTCTTGATTTTTTTTCAATGCTTTTTCTGAATCTGTGTAACAGACTTTACATAAACTCGGTCGGTTTCTTTATTTCAACTGACCTTCACAGCGAAAATTTTCTCATCGGTGAATAGGGTCGGTTTACGTTTTCACTCCCGCGCCGCTAGACCAGAGTTTCATATCTTTCCATTTTTCCTGGCTTCTGGACCACAATCAGCAAGTGACTGGTGGTTTTTTCAAAGCCTTGAGTCCAAAGTCCTCCTTAGAGGTATTCGCGAAAGTCTGCCTAGTCGTATTCAACTGGTAAGCCAGCTTTTTCTGCGAGGGACAAGGATTTCTTTGCAATCGTTCACGCAAAGCTTTCACTATGGCTGGACTGCGCACAATATGTGGAGGACGCGAGAGCTTTCATAGTTCAACTCCCCCAGTGTCATGGTATTGTTTTAAAATCCAACAAATCAACACTTTTCCGATTTCCTGGCCCCTGAAAATTTTTAAAAAAATTCAATTTTTCTTTGCACTGCGGTAATAATGATAAGATGGCTGCTCACGTCAATTCCGCTGGGGTTATCCTTTTCAGCGATGAGGACAGAACATCGGATGTTTGCTCATTTGAAGAATATGAAATGACTGAGTTAATTTCGGAACACGGGATTTGAGTCTATCGGTCAACCTTGTCGTCACTTTCTTAATCTGTTGCATCACTGCGACAAATATTGTCATATTTCTCGCAACAATAAAAAGGATTGAACGAACGATAGAAACCTCTAATCGGATTCTTAATACGCAGCTTTTGTAAGATGTACAGTAACCGTTTATTAGGTATTGTATTTGTAATGAAGGGTTTTGGTTGTTTGTATAAACAGGACTTGTCGTGTCTTCAGAAAAGTGACGTGTAAATCAATTTAAAGACTTTTTAGCTGATGTAAACTTTGATACAAGTTTGACAAGAAGTATACAAAAAGTCAATGCCCACATTAATTATACAAATAATTAGTTAGAAATGTCTTTCGTTCTTCAGCACGATGTTTTATTCAAATTTCAAACATTACTTTGGAATTCCTCATCAATCACTGTTTGCAGAAGCGGATTGTAATAACACAATTTCTGTCGTGAATAGCAGACCGATGATAGACAGAATAATCCTTCTTGTGACCCGGAAACTCCCACAGAGTGAAATGGCAAAAGGAATGTCGGCAAGGTATCGTTCAACTCTCTCCGCCTACAAATTTTTTGATCACCGGTCAAATGAACAATTAATTCTGATCTAAATTTTTGTTTAAATGTTGTACATTTGCCGTAAACGCGGAGAGTGGACACTTGTGGAATTCGTAAAGGATGAGCTGATTGGCGTGTCCCACTTGCGAAACAAAATAAGTCAGAAAAGAAATCCGAAATATGTAATAACTGACGGCGAAGTAGCTGTACGTTGAAGCCTGTAGCTGAGCTGATGTAGGTCCGATCCAGTTGAACAACTTCGCGACGAAATGATGAAAAATGAAAATTCAGCTCAAAATATTGAATTTGAAATTTGTGTAAATTTTCTCACATGAATAATTAGAAGATACACATTGGTTCCATAGCAATGCAAGATTAGGGGTGACAAGAAGCTCGAAATTTCGCGGACAAGCCCCGCCAGAGGTATAACCTCACCCCAAATTTTCTGCCAGGGATTTCCCGCGACAAAACATTTCCCGCTGCTCATAGAAAAAAGATAGAAGAGAAGAACTGTCACGCTGTGGCACATTTTCGTCACAAGTGAGCTTTCAGGAGCCAATCAGCTTTCGTACGGTACACGGCCTGATTGGTCGATGACGTGATCACGTGACAAATGGCGACCGTAAACAAAGCATTTTGCTCACACTTTTCACATGTGGGCGGAGCTATTCTGTGACGAAAATGTGCTACAGCTTGGCAGTTCTTCTCTTCTAGTCAGAAAAGAAATCCGAAATATGTAATAACTGACGGCGAAGTAGCTGTACGTTGAAGCCTGTAGCTGAGCTGATGTAGGTCCGATCCAGTTGAACAACTGTGCGCGAAATGATGCAAAATGAAAATTCAGCTCAAAATATTGAATTTGAAATTTGTGTAAATTTTCTCACATGAATAATTAGAAAATACACATTGGTTCCATAGCAGTGCAAGATTAGGGGTGACAAGAAGCTCGAAATTTCGCGAACAAGCCCCGCCAGAGGTATAACCTCACTCCAAATTTTCTCCCAGGGATTTCCCGCGACAAAACATTTCCCGCTGCTTCTTAAAACGGTTGCTTCAACAACAACTGTAATTTGCTCTCGAATGTCGTCAAGGCGCTCGATAAGTGAGCGGCAAATTGAGACCACGACGATGTCTCCAATTACCCAGCCGTAAAAGCAGATTTTAAAGACGATTATTACAACAACAGCAAAAATGGGTTGGTACTCTATATAACGCCTCAAGGAGAAGTGATTTTTGAAGTAAATTTCCAAAGAAGAGTTCGTCACCAGAATTAAGTTTGGCTTCGTAGGTCTTTGGATGTCAAAGAAAATATTTTCGGCGACGCAGTAGATAAGTAGAAGTAGAGTTACGAGGAAGCAAAATCGGGGGAAAGTTGAATGTCGCGGAGGAATATCCGTTTGATAATTTCGAGTCTCGGCTTCTGTCTTCAAAGTTTCGATTATTGAGAGGAGGCGTTTCGCGTTAAATATGAAGTAGCCATGTCTGCGACAGAGTCAGTCTAATATATTTATACAACTTACAGAAGACAAAGGGCCGTGCTGAATCCTGGAGCTATAAATCCGTACATTTTTTCGATCAAACTGGGCTTCTTGTGGAGATTCCTATAAAATCCTGGCGTTTCAGCCAAAGAGTTGAGAAACATGAACGTAACCAATGTGGAAGAATACAAACGATGTACGAAGGGGACCGAGTGTGGAAGCTTGTTGCGGACTGTTAGTGGTGGTAATATTCCAACAAATTTTCCGACGCCAAAAATTACATTGAATCCGTGCTTAAATGCGTCACTTCCGTAGACGCATCCTACAACAAAAAAAATAACAAAAATATCCTCCTGCTTTGATACCCTTGTGGCGTTTTACTATATGATTTTTTTTACCGTAGCGGATTGCTGAAAACAAGAATCCATTTGCCATACTCACTATTTATTGGAGAAAAAGTTGCGGACAGCGATAAGCATGTGATGCGGCTGGTGATGTGTATCGACCACTTTGCAATAACTTAATTTTAAGCCTGTCCCCACTTTCAGTATTTGTGAGGCCTCCGCAAATCTATGTGGATTGTAGCTTGTCAAAAATATATGTTCACGGCTATCTTCTGAAAGGACTCTCAATTCTGGAGTAAATAATATTGATTGCTGGGTGTTGTTGTTTGCATAGAATAAATTTGCAACGCCATATAAATAAATTGCTTTTCGTAATTATTGAATGAAAATAAAATTGAACAACCGCCTAATTCATCCACATTAATGTATATTTTTTCATCGTGGTTTCTATTTACTATCTTGCTTTACCCCGCAACTTAATTAAATCATCTTTTTAGACTTTCAGGTTTGTTTATCTCGCCTGGTAATTATTCGCGGACACTGATTGCAACAGAACGATCTCCGTTGTGAAGAGAAAGCTGATGATAGACAAAAAGATGCTTCTTGTGACCTTGAAACTTCCACACAACGTTATGGCGAATGGGATGTCGGCCAGAAATCGTTCAATTTTTTCCGCCTTAAAAATAATATTGCACTTTGTTGGAAGTAGACAAAGAGTTTAAGGTGACAATTCATATTTATTTCTTTACGTTTGATGTAAGAGAAGAAAACGGACACTTGCGAAACTCCGTAAGAATCAGACGATTCTCATGTCCAACCTGAGCAACATAATGCGTCAAAAACGATATTCGGAAGGCGTAGTAAATAAACGCAAAATAGCTGTACATTGTTGCCTGAAGCTCAACGGATGCGGGACCGATCCAGTTGAACAACTGCGAGAAAGATTTTGTAAATTGTAAATAAATTACTGCTTGAACTCTGCCGAAAATTAAAAGACTTACATGGACAATTGAAAGGTACACATTTGTTGCGTAGCAATGCAGAATGAGGGGTGACAAGAAATTGGACACTTTGTCAACCAGTTCAGACATTGAGACCAATTCGCCCCAAATATTCTCCCATGATTGTTCCTTTACAAACTTCCCGTCCCCGAATTTTAAGCTGGGATCTTTCAAGCGCATCGCAATACGTTCGCGGATGTCTTCAAGACATTCAATAACGGCGCGACAAACCAAAATGACGACAACGTCACCAAGAATCCAGCCGTATGAGCACAGCTTGAAAGCGACTATCAGCGCAACAACCAAGTGTGGTTGATAGGAAATAAATATATTCCAGTAAAAGTGGGAATGATAGTAAATTTCGAGGCTGGAGTTTGTAAAGTGCAAAAGTTTAGGATTTACGGGTTTTTGGACGTCGTAGTAAATATTTTCTGTGACGCAATACCCCACCAGAAACGTAGTAACGAGGAAGGAAAATCGGGGAAATGTCGACTTTCGCATAGGAAGCATTGGATAACGTTTTTGCGTTTCGATTTGACTTTTCAATTCCTCAATAATTTGTAAAAATCGGTTTGATTTTGAAAGGCAGTAGGCATATCTGCAGAAAATTGAATAACTGGTTATTTCAGCTCACAATGTCCAATTAAATTTGTACAATTTAAATTGTGTGCTGGTTTTGCTCACATAAGAAAAAGAGATCCACTGTAGCCCGGAAATATTAGGTCGTACATCTTTTCCTGAAGGGAGACCCTCTCATCAAAGCGCCAGTAAAATCCGGTTGCTTGGATCACAAAATTCACCAATAGGAATATAAGTACCGCGCTAGAAAACAGAGTTTTTATTACCACCGTTGGGTGTTTATTAGGCTGAGCAGTTGTGCTCCGTAATGGTAAAATGCCAAGCGCTTGACCAACGCAAAAAATGACATTGAATCCATGTGTGAAAGCATCTTTGTTGTCGTGGCAACCTAGAAAAACTACATAAGTGCATTTTGAAAAATATTAGAAGCTTTGAATTACTCGTCTTACCTTTGTAGATGGCTCGCATGCAACTTTTTTTCTGTGCTTTGCTCATCTTGTTTCCTAGAGCATTCAAACTCTTTGTGTAGCTTGTATTCTTGATAGTTTGAATGGAGTCCAGGCACTACATATTTGATTAAAGGGCGACGACTTTATTTATTAATTTGATGGTCAACATCTATAGCATTTTCGTTTTAAATTAAATTTGTCCATACGTCATTGCGTATGTTTAATGCATTATTGTTTGCTCATGTTAAAACTAAGGAATAACAAAAGTCATAGGACAGAATTTCCGCTACCAGGACAATCATATTATATTTCAATATTTTAAACCACACGCCTTTATTTGTTTTACTCGTGACCAGAAATCTTCTTTTCACAATAAAAACAATTGATCGATGCGGGTTAAATTATGTAGCTACTGAGTTAACTACTGTTAGCACAGAATTCTTTTAACGTCGTATTAATTGCATTAATTTTTAGTCCCGAAACTGTGTTCATATAAATTGTTTCGATACCTTATCTCAAAAGGGGCCGTACAAATTTTCTATAATTTTAAAAATAGTCAAATGACCTTTCACTAAAATCAGCAAAGAACTACATGATTTTTCACCTAAAACAGCAAAGAACTACATGATTTTTCACCTAAAACAGCAAAGAACTACATGATTTTTCACCTAAAACAGCAAAGAACTACATGATTTTTCAC
>JAHZMW010002660.1:0-11001 GCA_027743745.1 Alloscopus bannaensis
GGACCTCCATATCTCATGTTGGATATTGTGAACGAAGAAACAAGGAACTGGTACACATGTATATGGAAAAACTACAAATATTCTCACATGGAAAGACTGGCAAAGGTGGATGCTGCAAAAAATGCGAAGATTTCCTGTCTCGCGGAGGCTCACTGTGTTGAGCTCGATTCGCCTTTGGAACTGGTCCTTCACGACTTTGTCGTCCAACGGTCCGAGCCAGCTAAATGATTTAAGAATTTAAGATTTTTAACGTACACATTGTAGTACACAAATGAACCCAATGATGACTTCTAAATAAGTTTAAATACGTTTTTCTCGCATTTCTCATTATCATGTTCAATTCTATGTGATTTAAGCTTTCAATCTTAGCAATTAATTATGTTTACCAAACTTTACCTTTTGTCACTTTCATTGTTTTTTATGGCCAATACTGTACAATAAATCTCTGGAGGAATTTTAGTGGCTCTTTCCTACATTTATAATGCACCTCCAAGGACGAAATTGTCGATCCACTACTGCTCAAGAAGTTGTCACTTTTTCAAAAAATATTCTAATTTCTCAAAGCGGTGTAAGTTTAATCATTTTTTTACATTTTCCATTCCACTAATTCAACGTTAACCATAAAGCTTTATAAAAATGTATGTGATTAGCACTAGATTTTTATGAAATATTTGTTTCCGGAATGTCCATCAAAATCTTATGCAAATCCTCCTTCGTAGCCCTTTTATCAGTTCCTACTCCTCCAGCCCCTGAATTACTCTCCGGATTCGTATAAATCTTCAGCAACCCAATCTTCTGACAAAGC
Organism: Alloscopus bannaensis; assembly: GCA_027743745.1. NCBI lineage: Eukaryota > Metazoa > Arthropoda > Collembola > Entomobryomorpha > Entomobryidae > Alloscopus > Alloscopus bannaensis. Next base: position 806 of record JAHZMW010002660.1, read on the forward strand.
ACCTTCCAATTCCCTATAGCCTCCTTCACACATCCCCTCATTGCCTCCTCCGATGTCTCCACAACATTTTTGAGTCGATAACTAGACAAAAAGTTGGAGCCAAAGAGGTTCCTCAGCATTTGACTAAACTGCTTGCACTCCTCCGCCAACTCCTTGCACTCAGAGTACGGACTCAGGGCCTCTTGACACTTGCTCAGGTTATCGAAAACGGAGTGCAGGCGCCTGAAGAAAGAGCTTCCCCCCATTCGCTCTTGGTTGAAGTCCTGAAAAAGGAGAGCTGCCTCTGCGAAGCTCAGCTCGACCTTCACTTTTCCGATGGTCTTCTCATTGTGACCGTCATAAAGCTTCATGAGGAAGCCATGATAAGACACGAGATATTCGACGAGATACGTGCAATAATCGTAGGCCCTCGGGAGGTCGGTGACGACACACAAAAACATTTTCTGGGGACAGCCCAAGAAATAGCTGCAAATCCGTTTCACTCTGCTCCTCGCGGTGAGGACGAGGTAATGCTGGGGATGCAAGACCTTGCGCTGATGCTTCACCAAAAAGTCCTGCAACTTTGATATTATCGTCTCTGCCGGAAGCTGGCTTCCATTTCCGTCGTTCGAAGTTCGAATCGAGTTGAGCTCCTTTTCCGCCTTCATGACAATCACGAGAATTTGCTCAAAACTCTTTGTAGCCTTGCAGGACCTTCCGGAGCAAGTCCAGGTGGTCCTCTTGTCTAAAGGATTCGTGGGGAAGTAGTAGTTGCAGGATAAAGAGTCCTTGCAAATTGTGCACCTCACTCCAGACAAGCATGACCCTTTCTCGGTGGGGTCAAGGCAGCGGGGACAGGAGCAGTTGAGGTGGAGATCTTTCAGGAGCTTGAGGCGACGTTCTAAGGTCGGTAAGAAGAGAAGCCCGGGGTCTCCTCGGTTGATGGTAAGTCTCTCGCCGGGGCCGATGGGCTTGATGACGCGGACGAAGAGTTTGTAGTAGAGATCTTCGCCGTCGATCCACCATTCTGTGTTGGGAGCGCAGGAGTGGGTTAAGAATCCAAGTTTGGAGTAAAGTCCACGTTTTCTAAAAGACACAAATTATTAGCTTCTCTTCAAAATATTTTTTCAATTTTTAAGCTTTTTAGGCAATTACCGTTTGTACAATGGTGCAGAATTGTTTTTCAAGGTCCACTCCAGCAGAGGCACCACTCCCCCATCTTCCACCGCGGCTCGGCTCAGTGGAAGCTTATCTTGAAGACTATGGGGCGACTTGAGACTTATCACCTCCGCTAGGTCCACCTTCTCGCTAGCCAACTTAAGAAGGTCGCTCCACTTCCGGTTTTTGAAGTCAATTGTCTCTCCCTTTGTCTTCTTCTCTTCAAGAATAATTCGGAAGATAAGCAAATCCTCGAAGGTCCTCGTTGGACTAAACGCTGGCCAAAGGCAGCCATCATTCTTCGTCAAAACGGCTTGAATATTTTCGCAATCTTTGGAGTGACCTTGTCCTTCTTCACATGGAAGGCTACACAACGGCAAGCCACACTTAGAGCAATGATGCAGATTTAAAGGGCACAACCTCCCATCACAACCAGGACAGGGGTAAAGATATGCATCAGAAATGGTTAACAATTTGTCCAGCCCCACGTCATTTCTGGGGAGGCCCCCGTCATCAAAAATTGAAATGGGGTACTCCGCAACCACAATGGTGTCCGCTGGTATCACCTTTGACGCCATGAGACATCTCCCGATACCCTCCACTTGCTGAATGGAGTTAGGCCTGCAGAGGGACTTGTGTTTAGACCAGTCCTTCCTCTGGTGTTCGGGACTGCAGTAAAATACAAGGGCACAGCCGGAACATTGCTTTGAGCCTGGTTTCCCACATACGGCACACTTAGTCCAAGTAAATCAGGCTCCGGACGGGGGTCAATGGGGACTGTTCATTTCCGTTTTGGGGGGCCATCATGATAACCAAAGCACTCAAATTAGCACAGCTTTGCAAGCCACAAAAACAAAAAGGAAATTGTGCAAAAGGGTTATCTTTGGTTTTCTTTATGACAAGGCTAATTGTGACACAGCTTTCTGGAGAATGATGAATTATGGATTTCTATGGAATTGTAGTAATAAGTGGTTAGGTTAGACTCTTGAAGAAGGACAGCATATCAAACACAACTTATCAATTAACGTTTTGATAGACAAGTTTAATAACAGACGACCGATTCTATCATTTATTTTTTTTAGACATTTGTGCGAATTTAACCGTTGGCATTCTGAAGAGCATCCATTTTAATAAGTGATCAATCTCTTTCAATTATTTACTACAAACGCAGTAAATGCCACGTATCCGATTTCCCATTAAAAATTCCGACCAACCTGACAACAAAGGTTGGTGATGCATATTTCATTCTATAATAATACATCATCCATCACTGTCGATCATAGGAAGATTTCACGCTTAAGTGAACATCACAAATGCTAAAATGGAGTTAAACAAGTTGGCTGAGAACGCCTGAAGGTCAACTTTACGCTGAGCGGAGTACCTTATAATTTTTGCCTTTGGAAGTCTAGCAAATTACAGACTATATGTCTTCCGTTTTTAAAGGGAGTCCTCTCCAAAGCAAATTGAGCCGTAATAGAATTAAACAGCATTTAAAGACAAAGATTACCTTTATTTCGCGTTTGGAACACGGAGCAGAAGCACCGTTAAAAAAGAAGTTTATTTTATAAAAATATGGTGCCACACTTGCATCGGCTTTGGCCACTCTTAATTTTAAGCTGGAGTTTCCAGCTTGGAATTGCTTATCGAGTCGGTGATAACCCGTACCACCGCAAAGATAAGTTGGACCCCCTGGGGAAGTACGAGCTGGAATGGGAGGTGGATTGGGACGCGGAGGAGGTCACATTTACAGTGACGGTGGAGACAAAAGGGTATGTCGGTTTTGGTCTGAGCTCCAACGGCAAGATGACCGGCGCTGACATCGTGATTGGAGGTGTGAAGGAGGATGGACGCTCGTACTTCTCGGATCGTCACGCAGTTGGGAATCAGATGCCAGTTTTGGATCCGAGTCAAGATTGGAATTTGTTGAGCGCCTCAGAAAATGGGAGTCATACGAGTTTAAAATTCTCCAGAGCTTTTGACACTTGTGACCCCCAAGATTACCGAATTACGGTGAATAAGATTGCCGTGATTTGGGCCTACGGCGAGAGAGACGATGAGCTCACTTATCATTTCCAGCACCGTGGAATTTACAACGCTTATCTGCTCGATGCAGAGTACGCTCCTGAACTCCAGAGGATCGAGGGTGGGACCACCCAGATCGTGGGAATCGTACCAGGCGCCACCGACATTCAAACTTGGACCATGAAAAGGCTCCTGGAAATTCCGGAGAATGATACTTCATACATATGCACAATGCACAAAGCGCCCACCCTCCTGACGAAACATCACTTTATTGGAGTAATTATAGTACCTAATTTTTGTGGATAAGCGCTTATCAAGCTGTTTTAATAGACGATGATAATTTTCAATTTTTTTAGTACACCGTGGAATTCGGGTCGGAAGAGAGTCGGAGAGCAGTTCACCACATCCTCGTGTACAAATGCAACCCTCCTCCCGGAATCCCTTCGAGGTCCATGTTTGACAGGTTTCTTGGCCTGGAAAACAGGCAGAGTTGCAACATCCTTCAAATCCCCACTGGACCAATGCCAACCGACTATTGTACAGACGTTTACCAAGGATATGCTGTCGGTGGTAGACCCTTCTTTCTACCAGATCACGTCGGCTTTCCATTCGGCGAAACTCCGGACGAATACTATGTCTTCCAAGTCCACTACGATAACCCCAACCGAGCTTCAAACTTAATGGTGGACGTCTCCATCCAAATGTTTTACACCCCCACCCTCCGTCCCAATGAAGGTGGTTTATTCACCCTCGGTCTCGAAACTCCTGGACTCACCCCCTCCCTCCTGATTCCTCCAAACAGTCGTTCTCAACGTGTCTTTGGCCACTGCAGTACTGACTGCACGAGCCGCATGTTCCCTCCAGAAGGGATCAACATTGTCGCCATGATCCTCCATACACACAACTCCGGGAGGAGGCTCCGCTTCCACCACTTTCGACAAGGGAGAGAACTCCCATGGCTCGGCACGGATGATAACTACTCCTTTGACTTCCAGCAATTGAGGACGGTTCGAAAAGACGGGAATGTGCTGCCGGGGGATCATTTAGCGATGGATTGCTCCTACGATAACACCTTAGCGAACGGGTCGTCGGTCGTTGGAGGGTTTTCGACGAGACAAGAGATGTGTTTGGCTTTCGTCATTTATTACAATAGAATGACCGACTATTCCTTTTGTCGAAGTGTGATCGACTCGCCGGAAGCTCGGGAGAGATTTTTGGGGGTTGGAAATGTCACTTGGTAAGTGAATTTTGAAGCTTATCATAAATTTTTGCACTAGTTACAAAAAATACATAATTTTGAAATTTCAAGGGCTCCCCAATTCCTGGAGTATGTTGCCACCTCCCCTCCATCCCTCGCTGGACTCACGATGTCAGAAGTTTCCAACAACCACGTCAACTGGGACTTGGAACGGAGGCGAGACTTGCAGCGCTTCCACCTCCATCATCCTCACCGGGGACAGTGCTCCAAAATGCTCCACGCCTTGACCGGAGGTCCAAGCGACAGCTTTACAGGTCCCACCGGATATCCGTTTAGTGCAAAAGAGTACCAAGACTCCAAGGAATCTTGCAGTCAACAACGTAATCATTATCATCACCGAAATCGAGGCTGGTCAACCGGACATTCTTAAATATAAAGAATATACAAAAATCTAATAAAAAATCAGTATTCATTTTTCACTTTCTTCAAAACAAACACATTAATTAAACTCCCACTAAACCCTGTCATTACTGAGGATAATCTGCCCTTTCCAACTCGTAATCATTGTCTTCCTTCCAAAATCCCAGTTTACTATTTCTATTATTGTTCCACTCCACACTGTCTTACATTGCAATTAAATGATTCATACAGCTCGACCATTCAGGCGTTAATATATATTCACCATTTTTTAATCAAATCTCATTTTAATTGCTGTACAATTAATTAATCACAAAGACGACAAAGAGTGCCTCGCTGTGTATTCCCGTGTAGAAATCATCAAAAACATTATCTTCACTTGGCTTCCAGTGGAGATGGGAGTGGACCAATAATGTACCACAAATTAGTACCTCATAAAAATCTTTTAAGGAAGGAAAGCCCTTGTTATGTTCTAAACTACGAACTAAACAAAAAAGGGCTTGTGCTCTAAACGTGAGCACACGAGCAGAACCTTATACTTACACATTATCAATCATATCAAAATAACAGAATGATAAGCTTCAGCTAAAATGACAAGCTACACCAACTAACAACGGTATCCCAAAGAAGGCTCCACGAGGTCGTTGAATACTCTTGTCGAAGAAGGCGAACCTAAGCAAGCTTGTAAAATAGAAGAACGCTTATCATGAGGCCTATCTTAAGACGACTTGGTCAGCTTTGTGAAAAGAATGTGATGCTAAAATTGCATGGAAATTTTTTGGAAGGCTGTGAGGAAGATTGTGATAAGCTTCGCCGAGTTGGCAAACAAACAAATATGGAAATACTGGAAACCAAGTCTCTATGATAAGCATTAGAGGTAGCCGTTTTGCAGGACGTTGGAAGTCCATCCCTTAACTTTACGGTTTGCATCCGTTGTCTTACACAACAATAAACTCGGAAATCTTTAGTTATTTTTAGCTTAAATTAGACTTTACTAATGATAAGCCTGCTTCACTGTTTGCCAGTGCTTCCAGGAGTGAAGAAGTACGATGAGTGTTCCAAGAATCCGCAGTTGGAAATGGTTTCCAACAGTTCTATTGTTTCTGGGAGTTGCGTCCTTTGGAAATGGGTATCGCGTCGGTGACAACCGGTTTCACCGCAAGGACGTCATTGACCCCAAGGGGAAGTACGAGTTGGAGTGGGAGGTAGACTGGGAGGCGGAAAGGGTCATTTTCACGGTGACGGTGGAGACTCGAGGCTACGTCGGATTCGGACTGAGTTCCAATGGCAAGATGAGTGGAGCGGATGTCGTCATTGGAGGAGTGAAGCCGAATGGAGTCACGTATTTTTCGGATAGACACGCCATTGCGAACCAGATGCCAGAGCTGGATCCTAGTCAAGACTGGCGGCTGCTGACCGCTTGGGAGAATTCGAGTCATACTTGCCTCACTTTCTCGAGGGCGTTTGACACTTGCGACCCTTTGGACTACGCGATTACAGTTAGATGAAAACCTGAAGATATAAAAACCTATAGTTTTGACAAGACGTAGAAATATCAGTTTAATATTGTCAATGTCACTCTAGACCGACAAGATTTCTGTGATTTGGGCTTACGGAGAGAAGGACGACAATGTGGTCTACCACTTCGAAAACCGTGGGGTCTACAACGCCTACCTCCTTGATCCGGAGTACGCCCCCCAAATAATTAGGGAGGGGAGGGACACACCTCCCATTTTTTCTGGAAAAAACTCCGACGTCCAAACGTGGACGGTGTGGAGAACCCTCCAAATTCCGGAGGCTGAGACGTCCTACATTTGCACAATGCACAGAGTCCCTCCCCTCGAAAAGAAGCATCATTTTGTTGGAGTAACCCCCACAAAAATTTCATCCCTCTGGAACAGATTTACGTGAATTTCCATTCGGAAGAGAGTCGAGCAGCGTCTCACCACATCATCATGTACAAGTGCACCCCTCCCCCGGGAGTAAGTGCTCGAACACTTTTCGAACCTTTTGTCGGCAACACTCAAGGGCAAAGCTGTTTAACTGTCGCAGTTGCTGAAGGGCCGATGCCTCTCCAATTTTGCGCCGAGCTTTACAGCGGTTGGGCGGTGGGAGGGAGGGTAAGAACCTTATCGAAACTCTTGGAAATTGTGGCAAACATTATTTTACTCTATTTCCAATTTACAGCCATTCTTCCTCCCCGACAACATGGGCTTTTCGTTCGGCGCCTCCCAAGACGAGTACTACGCCGCCCAAGTGCACTACAACAACCCCTCCCGCCGTTCGAATCTCGTGGTCGACCTCTCCATCGAGACGTACTACTCCCCCACGCTCCGACCCCATGAAGGCGGAATCGTGTCAGTGGGCGTTGACAACCCTGGACTGCCCACCTCCATCCTCCTCCCGCCGAACAGTAGAGCACATCGGATTTTCGGTCACTGCAGTTCGGACTGCACAGAGTTGATGCTTCCGGAGGAGGGAATAACTGTGGAAACTGTCCTCCTCCACACCCACAACACTGGGAGGAGGCTCCGCCTCCGCCATTTTAGAAAAGGGAGGGAACTCCCTTGGATTGTGTGGGATGAGAACTACGGCTTCAACTTCCAGCAATTGAGGCCCCTCCGAAGAGGGGTCCGAGTTTTGCCCGGGGATCAGTTGACAATGGGTACAAAAAATTATACTCCTCCATTTTCAGAAGCGTGACCTCCAAAGATTAATCTCTTGTTTTAGAGTGCATCTACGACTCAACCGCCGCCAACGGCACGGTTGTCGGAGGATTCGCGACGCGCCAAGAGATGTGCATGGCGTTCCCCGTGTACCACACCCGAATCGAGGACTACGGCTTTTGTCGGAGCAACATTGACTCAGAAGAGCAAAAACGGAGGTTCCTCGGAATCGGGAATGTGACGTGGTCCAATGAGCGCTTAGAATACATCGTGGACACCCCTCCGGACCTCGCGGGACTCACGGTATCCGAAGTTTCTGACAACTTTGTGAACTGGAACTTGCAGCGCCGGAAGGACCTTCGGGACCTCCACTTGTATCACGAGCATGTCGGCGCCTGCACCAGATTAGGGCATCGCTGGATTGGAGACGAGTTTGATAACTTTATGTCGCCTGTCGGATACCCTTGGAAGGCGAAAGAGTATCGAAGACCGGTCTCCAAGTGTTCGAAAAGAACTAGTTACTTTTAGATAAGTGCCTTATCGTATTTATATGCTTCCTGAATATTTATTACATTATTTATTGCATTAAAAATTGAGTTCCAATATAAGCTTCCATAATTAACGAATCTCAGCGATTTATTGTCCTTACTCAAAAAACTACATGTATAAAAAATGCTCAAAACTGGGGCAGGATAGTACATCAGTCAGCACTCAAAGCAGGCAATCCTTTAAATTACAGAGTTCATTCCCTTGTCACACACACACTCATAATACAATTAAATCGTGATTAACTAAAAAATGTGTACAATTATCATTAAAATTGCACACTTAAACACAATCAGTAAAATTATCCACAAATTTTTAGCAACTGCAAGTAGACCGAGGGTTTCAAGAACCTGTAGACGTTTTGGAAAGTTTTTAGTTGACAAATTCAGTTTTTCGGGTGTCAAACAAAACAGTTCATAAAAAACGCATAAAAATTGTTAACTTTTTTTGGACACATTCCAGCACAACGGTTGTCTCACGCTTATCACATTTTTGGCAGCAGATTATTAACAAAGTTCAACGTGTATTTACAAGACAATATTATTACGGTGAGCTCCACCCCAGGGGTGGGACACATTTTTTATGGTCATATAACGGTTATTTTTGTGTGGCAGGTAATAAATAAACTTTTTGTAAATTCTGCGAAAAAAACAAGCGTTACATGATGGCGTCACCTTGGTCTGGATTTTGGTTACAAAGTAAAGTAAATATACATCGTAAATGCACACTTTGTCCTTATCCACGATTTTAGGACAATATTTTTGGGGTAAATTAGCCCAAGGCCCTGAGCAGGCTCCGACCAAAGGAGAGTACCCTCTGGAACGGCGAGTCGGTGGAGGAACGAGTCCCAAAGCTGGAGCGAACTAGAGGAGAGTCCCCTCCCACCGCGAAGATGCCTGCGGGAAGGATCTGGCCTTCGGCGGATTGGAGTTGGACGCACATCTTTTGCTCGCCGTAATGCGGGGTGACAATCGAGCAGAGAATGTTTTTGCGGCATAAGGCATCGCAGCCTTCTTCTAAAGCGGCGTCGGTGGCTTTGTGGTACAGTCTAGAAGAAAAGGAGGTGGCGGTCACAAATGAAGGAGGTTATGGGGAGACTGGCTTATCTTAAAAATTGTACCTGTAGTAATTATTGAAGGCGGACACATTTCCAGACATTCGCTGCACCAAAAGCCCCAGGGACTCTGGCGACATGTCCGGCAGCTCGAAAGCGTCCGTCGCGACATACAGCTTGAACCACCTCGGAGGCAGGTGAGGATTATGGTTCGCCTCTGTCAAGTTGTAGATCCACGTCTCGTGGTCGAGAATGTTCCAAGAGGACTCTGCCCCTCGGGCGCCGTCTACCGTGAAGATCTTGTAGCCAGGATTGAGGTTCGTGTAGGGGGTCAGCGAAGCCCCGATCCAAACTGGGGAAATCGCTTGGCTCCGGTTGTAGCTGTGGTAGTAGAGCTTGAACTCGTCGAAGTGGGTGTGCCCATAAAACTGGGCCTTCACGGTGGAACTGTATCTAAAAGGAATAGAAGACGACCTATCGATACGCTGCGCCACCACAAAACCCATAGAAATAATAACGGCGTCCGATTTCTTACCGATTGATAATCTCATAAAAGTTTTGACTCCACACCGTAAAGCAGTCGGCTTCGGAAGGAGCGACATGCCCAATAATGTGGACCACTTGGCCGACATCCTCTGACCTCTGCAGCTCCCTTGCCAGCCATCGAAGTTGACCTCCAGGATCTCGGGGTTCAAATGCTTGCCAGCTATAGTACAAAACTAAATGTTATTTTTGATCACTTTATTTTGAAGGAATAGGTCAAAGGTCACTCACAAGTTGTACCCATAACACAAATTCGTGTTGAGCACAATCACGCGAAAGTAAGGGTTGATCTCCACATCGTAGAAGCCGGCATGGAGGAAATTGTGGATGGACTCCTTAGGAATCCAGGTGGACCACGCTCGGGCCGCCGCGGAGTACAGCCAGTCGGTGGAGAACTCTCCGGGAACTCCGAAGGGGCTGAACCTTCACATTCATAAAAATTAAATTTGCACGTTTCCACATTTAAAGGATATCTCGCTACATGGTTGTGGTGAGGATTTTTTTTGTATAGGTTTATGGGGTACATGTTAACTGGGTGCGTCTCATGGTTCCCAATCACAGGGATGACTTTGGCACGAGGGAAAAACTGGTGGATGTACTGCGACGCGTTCAC
>JAHZMW010002661.1:0-14540 GCA_027743745.1 Alloscopus bannaensis
GTCGTGAGTTACCCTATTTTTTAGGCTTACAAAATGAGGTTTGCAAACTTAAAACTATGAAAAAAAAGTTATTTAAATAAAGACACACATTTCGTATTAAATAACTTGTGTGAGGTCAACTAAATACACTATCAGATCTCGTCTTTTTCTTTGCTAAATATTTTTTTGGATTAGGTTACACAAATTATTAAAGCTGTGCACAAGTAAATCATAACCAACGCTATATGATGTACTACAACTTATATAATAATATATATAATTTAATCTATATATACTGTAGTCTACATAAAGTCTGTTTTTCTTCCTACGCTTAAATACCTGAAACCATTTCTCATCTGTAATCAGTCTAAAATTAACCCCGAAGAACCCGTTATCATTTACGTTTAAAAAAATTATGTAACCATCAAAAAATGCAGTTCATTCCACTTATTGTTCTTGATTCATGCATTTCTACTGTGGAAAATGATTTATAATTGCTTTTTTATAATACGGTATAAACCAGAGCAGACATAATTTTTATAAATATAATCATCGATTTTTTTTTCGTTCAAGATTAATCAGTCAATTAGAAGAAGCACAATCTCTAAAAAAAATCATCTCACAACGGATTTCTTTCCCTAATAATACCGACAGGTATTTCAAGTGTAATCGTCCTTGAGACAAGTGTGTTTTTTTGGATTGATTTAAAGTTTCCACTACTTTGACTAAACTCACTTTGACTTTTTAAGAGAACACACCTTAAGTGTGTTGAATGTAGGGATCAGAACAAAATTAACTTATACCTCGAGGTTGACAACAATCAGTCATTTTGAAATCATTATATATACTTGTTGTATACTGGAATACGAGAGAAATTCTTGGGAAGAAATTCATCATTTATGTACACACATCTTTGTGTATAATCTATGATTCCCTGCCTTGTGTATCATCATATTTTTTATAATAACGTTTTGCAAACAAAACAACAAAGTCTTCAAAAGTTCAGTTATGTGTAAAAATTTCCCTACTCCTACAAACTAGGTTTTTTTTGATTAGCATTAGCCAGTCTACAAAAAGGGGAGGTTTTTTAGTGTTTCTTTTTGGTACTTTAAATATTACTACCACCACAGATTATCCTTTGTTTTTCTAAATATACGCGTTAGTATTGTTAATTCTCTGTGTGAAAATTAATGTGTATTTTGTGTAATAATAATAATGGTTCTAACTATTACTACTAATTACCCGGACTGCCGTTTTTGGAAACTCAATAATACACATAATCATAATTACGCTCATCCACAGAGACAACAAAATGGTTAACAAAAAAACTCATAACAATAAGAATAACAAAACTTCATAAAACTTTCACTCTCCTTTTATCCTACACATTTCCAGACTACACTTTCAAATCTACAACCCTTAAATTTTTCCTTAAATTCGCCTGTAGTTTTTTATAGCACACTAAAATTTCCTCGAAATCTCCGCTCGAAAAGGACATTTAATGTTTAAGAGTTATCTAGAGAAAACAAACTGTCTATAATCTTCTTTGAAGACTAAAATTTCCCAATACATTTGATAGTGGTAATTTAATATTATCCTTTTCAACACAACAATTTTTTTTCTCTCTCTCTGTCGATAGGAATATTATGCTTTCTCTAGTTTTTTTGTAGTTACAACATACATAGAGATATATTTCGATAGGTTTTTTTTGTATGCATAGATTTTTTGTGTATAATTTTTAGTAAATTTTTCTGTGTTTGTATATAGTTACGTTTTAGTAGATACCACCATTTGAATCTCGGAAATAGGATACATTCGTCCGATATAAATAACGAGAGTTTTTTGTGTTTCTTTGTTTTTTTTTTGTTTTGAATGTTACAATTTTTTATAATATTATGCTTTCTTTGCTTTCTCCCAGGTTGTACACACTCTCCCTGGAGTAGTGATGAAATTCGCACACGGGCGATGAGCGTGTGGAAAGATTTTTATTTACTTATACTTGGAATGAAGTCTTTCATGAGATTTTGCACTCTGTTGTTGGAAAATTTAAATTTTAAAGTTGTTATTTTTTATATCTCACATTTAATTAAATGAAAGGATTCTGCGAATTATTACCTGTATGCAAGGACTCGTGCCGAGAGAGGTGTGATTTCTGGCAGAATCGTTTCTCACAGTAGTTGCATTTGTAGGGTCCGTCCTGCGTGTGCTTGCTGTTACGATGATATCGAAGACCTGGAAAGTTCCATTTACACAAATTTCAGCTTTCAATCCGAGAATCCTTATGAAAATAGACATTGTTTTCATTTCGTACACTTGAAGGCTTACCGGGATACGAGCGGAACACCTTGGTACAGCTTTGGCATTCGTAGATCTTGCCTGATTTGTTGGTGTTTCGTCTCCTGACTGGAGTCGTCGCGGTTATATTATTAGAATCACTGCTTGGACTGCTCCCCTCACTCGAGGAGTCATCCCCGTCGTCTCCACCCCCATTTGTATTCCCTTGCTGATTCCTCTGACCTGTGTCACCACAAGAATACATTTTCACACCACCGCCATCCAATACAATATACTGTCAGAAATAATTTTTAAGTTCCAACCTAAGTTTGAGCCGCTCCATTGCCTGCAAAAAAAATCAAAAAATGTATATAACGTTTCCTCCCACGCAAAAATATGTCAATCTTGTAAAAAATGGTTGTAATTCATTTGTAAAGCTCACCAGCTGCCCTGGTGCCAGCTGTAATCCATCACTTGATTATTTTGGACATTGCTGCCACTACTGCTGCTGCTGCTGGGCGGGGGAAAGCCAGGGAAAGCATTGCCACCCGTAGTCACCGTATTGTCCAACAAGCCCCCTTTCCCCTTATTATGAATCCTCATATGCGAAATGAGAGAGTAGCCACTGAAGAACGACTCGGAGCAGTAGGTACACTGATGCATCGCATTAAAGATGTCATGATTGGTGTTTGGCTTGATATCCTGCTTTTTAGCCGCCATAACAGTGACAACACGGATAGCGTCAGTGATAACCGTCACACACACACAGTTTCAAATATTTTTTTTTTGCTTTGATTGATTCTCTTCACTACGTTTTTAACTCAAAAGAAAAAAAGAAATCATTCTCTACTCTGTCTAAATAGCTTTCTTTTTTTTGCGTACTTTCTTCAAAACAAAATTGGGGACATACGAAAAAAAAATTGTAAAAAATTCAAGAGGTAAAAGTAGTATTGTCTACCGGTTGCTGCATTTTTGCTGATTTTTAACGAGAAGACTTGAATTTTCTCTCTCCTTATTTGGCAGTAGTTGTGTTGAATGATTAAAGTTTCTTGACTTGAAGATATCTTTGGATGTAGTCGACTTTTTTGGGAAAAAGCTAAGATTTTTTGAACGTTGTATGAAAGTCAAGTAGATCAGATCAAAAAGCGTCTGGAGAATTACCACCGTCCACACTCCTAGAAGCACCTAGCACAAAAATACGAAACAATTAGAGAGAATTATGCAATTCTTAACTTCGAATTTCTCAAAGAAACCTTTGATTGCCCTTTAAATCTTAGGATAATGCTCTCAAAAAGCCAAGCCATTTCTTCTTACTTACATATTATGCAAATCTGTCAAAATTGATGACACTTCTCTTGAAGAATGTGCATCCACTAACTTCTTACATTAGGCTGATCTGTTAAGTGTAAAATTTGCAAACGCTTTGCATAAATCCTCACCACCTCCACCCTTTCAGTTTATGCAGACTATGCAAAAATGAGAGTCCTCTCACGATGTCCGCATGGAAAAATAAAATCTGATTTCCCCTTGTACACAAATTTGCACAACGTGTGAGTGTGCAAAAGAGTGAATTCGTAAAAACGGAGGAACTTGAAACAGGATTCTCTTGCAAAAAAAAGACGAATGTGATGAACCCATCAGATTTTTTCTGCCTTCGATACGTGTGTATATGGCACCTNAACGTGTGAGTGTGCAAAAGAGTGAATTCGTAAAAACGGAGGAACTTGAAACAGGATTCTCTTGCAAAAAAAAGACGAATGTGATGAACCCATCAGATTTTTTTCTGCCTTCGATACGTGTGTATATGGCACCCTGATTGAGAAGTGGCTATGTAAAAAGTCACAGTTTGCCAAATCCCTCTCACAACGAAAGTGCACACATTACGCTCACTACTAGTATAGTGGATTCATGTAATCATATGCAAAACAGAAGACCACCATCACGACCATTGCAAAACTCCATATCGATGCACTCAAAAGGAGAGAATGTATCGAAAAAAAATAGAATTTTGACAAGTATTTGACTATCACCCAGCTTCGCCAGCTGTATGCAAATGGTGCATAAACAAAACCGTCCTCATTCTCAATTTAAACTGTCCCGACAGGATGACAGGATTGTCAAGCAAAAAATGTCATACAACCCAACATGTGCTAGATCTCTTAATAAAATGTAATTTCTCTGTTTATTTGTACATACCCAAAACAACACCAAAATTCCGGTCCAAATGTAATTAATCACAGATCTCCTTTTTAAACTCAACCGGAGACCTTCAAGATAACTTAATTTTTTCAGAAAAAAAGGAGTCACTTAAGGTGCAATTTTACGATTCTATTCAAGAAGTTTCTATTTTGTCCATAAAAAGAAGTGAGATTACTTAGAGATGGGAATCTTTTTTTAGAGAGAGAAATATATATGTAATATTTTTAAGAATGAAACTCTCGGCACACACTCCAACTATGATGATGACACAAGAAGGCAAGGCAAGGTGACTGCCTATTTAAAAGCCTTGTAGAGAAGTGTGTGTGTGGAGAAAAAAATGTGTGTGTTGTCTAATGCTCGAGTGTGTGTGTACTCTGTTACTTTTATATACAACAAAACTACATACTCTCACTACATCCATGTATGTATCACAAATGTATGAGCTTATGTACAGACTAGTATAACACAAACATCTTATAGTCAATATGTATCACTATATATACTCTCCATTCTTCGATTCTTCTTGTTTTTTTCTACTCCTCCTGCCTTTTAACTTCCATGTGTGTAATAATATGAGTGGATGATGATTCTCTGCATTTTTCTACTACATAATCCATATTACGTTGTGAGGCTATCTGTAAAGGTATTTTTTATAGAGTTGTAGTGGTCGTAGTAAAGACTACGAGTATGGAGAGGACAAATGAATGAAAATGCAAAGAGCCGGGAGTCTTTTCTCTTAAGGGAAAATTATATGTGTACTCCACCACACGAGAATGCAAATGGGTAAAGATCACTTGTTCTCCGATCCTTGTGTAGCTTCAGTCTTTGAGAATTTACAGAGTGTGTGTGTACGCCTTCGATGTGTACAAGAGTCAGTCAGTGGAGCAAGAGTTGCGAAGAATTATTCTCTGTACATTTTTTTTTGAAGCTCCGCTTCTCACAAAAAGGAAGGTGGTATGAGGATTTATTGTATTTGTGTGTAATGTGAATGATAATAAGGTGAATTTTTAGCCTTATGATATGATTTAATTTGGTAGCCCTTCTTACAATTAGTTTGCTCGCTAAAAATGTATCTAGTTTGTACTTTACTCTATATCATACATTTAAAATGTAATATTAGGATCTGTATACTCTTTGAACTAATCTTTGACTCATTATGAGATACAGTGTATGGACAAAGTACACAAAAAACTCTGTTACTTACTCGACCCAGAGAAAAAAGGAACGGTAGGACGGTGACTTTCACTTCTCTCTCGTCCTTTCGTCAATCTCCAATACGACTTACACACAACACACTCACCACCACACGGCTGTGTAAATCCCTTTACGTTTGTAAGTGTGGTGGTGTCTTACAAGTTGTTTCTACTTTTTCCTTCCAAAACACAAGCGGAGCCCTCTCTTGTGAACACGCCTTGTGTACAAAACTCCTCAATAAAGATGTGTGTCTATCTGCTCATTTTTTTTAAAGAGAGAGAGAGAGGCTCGAATCATTAAAATTCCCTGCTTTGCATTTAAATACTGTTGTATGAAAATGCATGAGAGAGCAAAATACAGACTCTGGTCTCTCTCTCCTTTCTCAGCACACTGACTCCACAAATGTACAGGAGCGAAAGGGAAAATCTCTGGCTCAGAGACGAAAGCTAGGAAAAAGTGAAGAAGGCGAAAAAAAAAGTTTTTGTGGAGAGAGAGAGACAGAGAAAAAAAAGGAGGCGGAGGATCAGAATTGTATTATTGTACACACAGAAAAAAAACTCTTCGCTCGATTGTAACCACTTTCAAGTTCATATTGTATAGGTAAGTAGAGAATATAGGGTTTTCAGGGATAAGAGTATAAAAAGTAAGGAATCAGAGTGATATATATATATATAATGTACATATGTGGAGCACAAAAAAAATGTACGTATAGACGCGTGTGTCTGTGTGTGGACTGTGTATCAAATCACATTATAATGATTACCGTCATCAACAACGAATGTACGTCTCTCACAGACGGAGAAATGAATGTACTCACATAAGGAATCTTTAGAATATATAGTGAGTGTGCTCATACATTTGTGTCGAAACACACAGAGTACACGCCGTCTCATGTGTAATCCATTTCTCCTCCATGAGAATCATACACGCTCTAATACCGAAGTCGAAACAGATAAGAGAGGAAACAAGCTACTAATGAACCACAATAAGAAGCATACTCTGGATGAGAATGTATGAAATGTGGGAAAAGTATGGGATGTAGGTATATATAGGCATGTGATGTGAAAAGTTGTATAAAGTCCGTATAAATGTAGGTGTGTATATGTACACGCTCGTGTACATTCCTTTGAATTACATTGTTGAGTTTTTTCTTCCAGCTTGTGATCACCAAGCGTATACTGGATAGAGTGAGAGACTCACTTATCAAAGAGAAAGAGTTTGAGAAGTTTTAGAGGCTGGTCGGGAAATTCTTCATTCATCGAGCTTTTTTTTATAAAAAAAAGCTGTACTTCATATGAGCTTGAGACGGAGATCCTAAAAAAATGTTCATATGTGAAGAGACACGCTTTTCGGAGAAGTTGTATTCCGTAAGAGTCAAGAACACGGTGATAGACGTTGTGTGCTCGACTTTTTTTCCAGGTTTGGAACATTTCGTCTTCCACTCGTCGTCCTCTGAGTTCGTGAGGTTCGAGCGTACCCAAGTACTCGGGATAGTGTACTCATGCATTGAGATGTAGGCACGATGGAGAAAGGGAGTCTTATTTGCTTGCGTAAAACGGGTTGAAGAATGGAGAAAGAGCGTACGTACATCCCTGGATTGGAGAAAAGCGTTGGTGTACGCCAATGTTCATACGTGTACTGTACATCCTTAACTTGGGTGGAGGTGGTGTAGTCAGTTACCACCTCGCATGTATTCTTTCCGTACATTCTCATCGTGTTGAGGATGGCCTTATATGCTTTTACTTTGAGTCGGTGGGTGCAGATAGAAGATGTGTGTTAGGATGAAAATGGGCTATGCTATATGGTCGAGTTTCGATTGGTCGTAGGTCGCCGACGACGACGTAGGCATGTGAAAACATATAAACTTTACATTCCCTATGAAATCGTGATGTACATCCTCCATAATCTCGTATCGACGTGAAGCGGACTGGAACACTGCGATTCTCTTGTGTGTGACGACCATGATCGGGAGAGTTGAAGGAGAGAATAAAAAAAAATTCTTGTCTATGATTAGAGATGAAGCATGTGTGTGTGTGTCTACTCCACAAGAAGAGTGTGCATAACATCATGTTACGTTTTTTAAAGCGATATATACAGACTGAAAATCCAATTCAGGGTTTTCAAGGAGGGAACATGACACAAGTCATGCTCGTGGAGAAAGGAGTCGCGAGCGACAGCTAGTTATTCTGAGGCGAAAGTCTGATGCTGACTTTGTTCAGGGGAAATGCTAATCGCAGATTTGTTTCTGGAGTGAGTTGAAATTTATTTATTGGATTGGACAGTATTGGAATTTATTTGGCAAAACTTGTGCTTTAATGCAGCATTAAATTAAAACTCAAGTTAATGAGGTACAGGTTTTTAAAATGAAAAAAATATGTATTAATGTGATAAATGTAATATTTGAAAGTGTAAAATATTCCTCACAGAATAAAACTCAATGCAAATTTATCCTGAATATTATTACTGTTCGAGATTATTTATTTTTTGAGAAATTGAATTGAGATTGAAATTTCATTGATCATATTTTGCTCAATATTTTTACTGCAATCAAAATCATTGGAATACTCAATAAGCAAGTGTATTGGAGGAGCATAGCTGAGAACGAGTTACAGTGATACTACACGGTTGTTGGCAAGTCATATAACGCAGTGAGCTGATTACAGCTCTTCCTCGTTCCGTGTACAGACAAAACGTTTCTGCACTCTTCGTCTCATGTTTAAACATTGTTGGTAGGTATACATACTTCATTCTAAGTAAGAGTCCAGCGCATCTTGGTACACGTTGATAGTAGACTCTGTTTTATTTATTAGTGTTTAAAAGTTATTCAATCACTGTACAATACTAGATGGATACACAGTCTTTTTCAATTACAAAACCAAACCCCACGAAAATTTCCGGACAGATTTGCAAAGATTCTTTGAAGGATTTTTAATTAAAAGTGGTCCAAGTAGCAAATCTTGATCTTGCTGTAAATTGAAGGCACTGGAAGGTCGCAGTTGCATTTATTAACCCTCATCATTCTTGTAGACCTTACCATTTAAATCATTTGTAAGGGAACTTTGCGAAGAGTAACTTTCTCTTCCAGTTTTGAAAAATACACATTTGCAAAAAAAGTTGCAACTATGTGGCATAAATAATCTATGAGTTTTGATCTCGTGAAAGAAAGGTATGAGTCTAACGAAATATCTCAATGACAATATATTTCAACACTGATTTTAAAAAAGAAGGTCAGTTTTTGATCCAGCATGAATTGTTCAAACTCTGAAACCCAGGGCCTGAAGGTGCCTGCGGTCACACAACGGGGGTGCGCGCGCACTATGGAATGGAATGAAAAAATTGAGATAAATCTTTTGCATTTGATCGTTTTCAGTTTGACACAACAGACTTTCATTTGCGATGGGTAGTCCGACCCTTGGACCTCATTGTGAAAAACTCCAAGAGTACAATCCAGCGACAGCACGTGGACTTCAATGTGACGACTGGAAAGTTTGGACTGTGCTACGAAATGGAGGGTCACCCTGTTTTAAGAGCAGGAGGGATGGATAGGGTTGAAAGACAGTTTGCGCGGAATCACCGGAAGAGACAAAATGATTATTCCGTGTTCTCATGTTAAATCGTCGATGCAAACGCACAAAAGTTTAATTCTGGATGTAAAGACCTTCGTTAACCGTTGTGTTAAATGTGCAAATTATACTATTTTATGCTCACCCTGTGTATAGCGGGTGCATTACGATATTCATCAAAAATGGGATCCCCCCAAGCTTGGGACAGGGTTATCAAAAGACCTGGAAAAGTCGAAACTCCCACTTCACAACGACTGCGAGCTATAGTTGTCGACATAAAGCTTGTTGTACGAGTCACTCCGAGATGAGTCCTTCCCCAATGACTCTCGAGCTTTTCGAGAAGCGGACCTCCGACCACTTTTTGAAAGAGATGGCGAATCCCGTCGGGAAGCAAAACGGATTGTGAGTTCAGGCTGGAAGCTTTACAGCGCCTCCAGATTCATGCTGTCGAGTAGGATACCTTCATGACATCACTTTCAAAAGTGTTTATATGCAAAAAGTGAAAGTTTAGACGGAGCTTCGTTTTCAAAGCAATGCTGTTCACTTCAGGAATGAAAGAGTCCGAAACCGGGGTCATCCAACGACATTTCCGGCAAAACGGTCTCCCTCCTTTTGAGCTACATTCAGGAAGAATAGCTGGGCAAGGTTTCACGGTTGAGAAAGACATTCTGGAGGTGACCTATGCCGCCGAGAAGTATGACTTCCAACCCTTTCGAGACTACTGCGACTATTTTCTCAGTGAAAACGATTGATGGGGTGGACGCTAAAATGTTGGTGTCCCTTCGTTTGGCGAGAACGGAGACAAAATTACGAGCTCACATTCTGCCTTTTCAAGAAACGCGAGGATGAAGATCAGGAAAGGGGTATGTTGCACCGTTTGTTAAGCTTAACGTAGATTTTTAGTGAATTCTATTTCGAACTGAGAAATAACAACACATGAGATTTAGTACTGCTCACAATCTTATCGGGGACAATGCTCATTTAAGCATTCACTTCATTCTTCTTGTAAATCCGCCCTTCTCCGTAAAGTCCAGTTATGAAATATTTTATTCAAGACTGCCTTACACTGGAAATAGTTAACCCTGTGAACATGGAGGATGAGATAAAAGCCTCTTTGAAACCAAACGACAATCATGATAATCTGTCCCGCGATAATGGGTTATTTGTGGTGTCAATATTCGATATTAGACTTTGCACAGCTACCGCACGAATTTTTTGCATGATCAATTTACAAAGCTTGCATAAATGGACTCGGATGAGATACTCGTCTTTCCGCGAAATGAATACCTACTCTTCCAGCCCATAACCCACAAAAACTTTTTTTTGGAATATGTGGTAAGCATGCATTGAAATGGGGTTGAGTGTATTCTGCGAAAAGCAGATTTACTTCACAATCAATCCCAGTATACGCTCAGACCCCACACATTTTGAGTTTGCACACAAACAAAACAAATGCACGTTAAAACATTCCTCCACATCTCTCCTACATCAAGTGCAATATGTGAACACAAGTATATGGAAGTACACGCTTAAAAAATTCATCATCTGTGGGCTCTCACTCACTCACTTTGCAATGAGAAGTTGACGAGAAATGTTTGAAGTTCTTCTCAAAAAAACCAAAAGTGCAAAAAATTCGGAGAAATTCAGCCAATTTCTATGAACCCTTCTTAAGGGGGTGGTTCTCAACAACCCTTAGAGAGGGATGATATGGACCCCTCGCATTTTTCATATATGAACAGGTATGACAATTTGTTTATTTAGGTATTAACTACCCTAAACACAAAGTGAATCTTTTTGATCAGGGAAAAGTGTTAAAATTATTATTATCTGCTGCAAAAAATTTTGCAGATGAAATTCGTCAGCGACAAGATGCTTGGAAAGCACGCGTGTTCATCCCCCTTTTGACGGAGGCTTGTGCTACAGCTCTTAAATGTAAATTTTTTAAATAAACGCTAAAAAAATTACGATGTGAGATGAGTCAGCTATGTAATGTCTAATAAAACTCGTAATGAACAGGCCCGTGAGACAAGGAGAAGACTGGCTATTCCCGAACTTAGTCATGGAGTTCGAAGACGGGGACGCCCTCCATCCTCATGTCTCCCGCCCCGATTTTGATTACGGCGAAAGAATCCAGTTTTATGGCACCGGAAACGACCCCATTGAGAGCAGTAGTCCGGAGAGTAGTTCTTCTGCACCCAGTGAAGTGTTCTCACCTCCCCCTCCCCAGGAACGACCTCCGCGATATCACGAAATCCCGATGCCGGCCGACATCCACCTCAATCCAAATCAGAGTGAAATCTTAAATAATCTCTTGTACTGTCTCAAGCACGGACAACATTTACTCATCGAGTCTCCAGCGGATCTGGAAAGGCGAGTCGCGGTGCTCCTTGGAGCCTTAGTTTACTACCACTGGAAAAGAAGTGAGCAACAGCCAATGGAAGTTGGTTCCAGTACTGAAAATCAGGTTCCGATCCCATCAAAGATTGTCTACGCCACAAAGTCATTTGAGGAAGCCAACAAAGCCATCAAAGCCCTCAACGACATGCCTCGGGTGGGAGAGCTCCTGAACAATGTCAAAATGACGGTTTTAGGCTCAAAACATAATTTTTGTGTCAACGACGAAGTTCGTGCTTCCTCCAACGTGGACACCAACTGCTTACGGAGGATCCAAAGCAGTACCACCGGCTCCAGGGGGGTGACGCCTTGTCAATTCTATAAAGCCAACAGGGCAGGTGCTGAAGCTTATCCGTTTCTCCGCGAAGATCCCTTTCTGGGACGACAAGTCACTGATATCGAGGACTTTGTGACAGAATCTGGACTCTCGAGTCGTTGCCCATTTTACGACAGTCTTCAACTCCTCGAGGAGGGCGTCGACTTGGTAATTTGCCCCCAAGATCTCATCCTTTCGTCGGTGTACCGAAAAACGGTGAACCTCGACTTGACCAAGTCCCTCCTCATTTTTGACGACGGCTTCAACCTCGAGCGCCAGTGTCAGGCGGAGGGCTCCATTTACATATCCGCGTGGGAACTCGAGAGGGCGACAAAGTGCTTGAGCAACATTGCCGAAAGTCTGAAAGGAAGGGGTGTAGAACGTGGGGAGGAAATGAGGACGACCTTCATCCAATTTCGTCTCGCCCTCATCCAGCTCTCCGTCTTTCTCAAAACGTTCGAAAGGGACCTCACAAACGAGGAGGAGGACTCTGAAGAAGAACAAAATGGTGCTGACTCGAGTGACATTCCGGCCCTGCTCAACAACCAGTTCTCGTGCTTCCTCCATCAAAACGGTGCTTTAGATCAGCTCGACTCGCATTTGCAAACCGTCACCGAGCCCAGCTTCCACACCCATCTTCCCGTCCCTGACGTCGAGTCCGTTAATCTCCTCCGGAAGTTTATTAGCGTCTTGGCCCTCATGTCGTTGACACCTCGGAACTACGATGTGCGCACCTGTCAGAAAAAAATCCCCCGAGAATGTCGCCGCAAAAATAGCGGATCCCAGGCGAGTTCCGCGCTGAAGTTGATGTGTGCCAATGTCTCCGTCGTGTTTCAGCCTCTTGCGAGTGAAGTCTCGAGTGTGGTCATTGCTTCAGGCTCTCTCGCCCCAATCCCGACATTGCAGGAGGAACTCGGGGTGGTATTCGACAAAGTTGAGATTCCTCACCACAACATCAGTGCATACCGGCACCTGTTCGCGTACTGTACGGGGGGACCGAACAAGAAGGAGTTTTCAGTGAGGTACCAAGACCGGAAGCGGGACGACGTCAAAAAGGAGCTCGGGCTGGCACTCCTCCATATCTGCGAAGTCGTCCCGAACGGGGTCATCCTTTTGGTTCATTGCACAAAGGACTACATCCAGGTCTTGATGCAGGCGTGGGAGCAACTGAAAATTAAGGAGCGGTTGGAAAACAGAAAGAAAATTTACAGCGAGCTCGACATCCGAAGTGACGAGGACCACAAGGGCCTCTTACGAAATTACAAAGCCGATTCCAGAGGGAGAGGAGCCTTGCTCCTTACAACTAGTCGAAGCAAGCTTTTTACGGAGGAAACCTTTGAGGGGGATGAAGTCAGGGCGATAGTTCACACCGGGATTTCCTACGCCAATTGGGACGGCGACAGTTACACGGTGGCGAAGCGGGAGTACTTTGAGACAAAGTTTGGTCCGGAGTCTCCTCAAAACAAGATTTGGTTCAAACAAGAGGCCTTCAGGGTGACCAACCAGTCTTTCGGCAGAGTGGTTCAGAACGAGAAGGACTGGGGTGCGGTGATTGTTCTGGACAAGCGAATGGCTGGCAAGTGTCACGAGTTTGACACTTTGGTTCCGGCCTGGATTAGGACCTCGTTCAAATCCCTCAGTTTCCACGAGCTGGGTCAACATCTTCAATCGTTTGTGAGCTCCATGACGGGGAATGCCGGTGGAAGAGTATGAAGCGTACCTAAAGCTATAATAGAAACCAGTGACCACCTCTTTTATATGATACACCAGAGATACATAAATATTATATGTACACCGCAATTATGTGGTGCTCAACAAACCTGATTTATATCAATTAAGATATACTTGATATTATGCAAAGGATAATGTTACTGAAATTGCCTCGAATAAAAGTAATTTTTTTCGTTTTTTGTATCGTATCGCAGAGACGATTTATATCTTGTCTGCGATACGATACATAAATTTTAAAACGAAAAACTAAGATTTGTGACATGTTATATAGTAATTGATGATGCATTTTGTCTCAGTTTTACTAGTTGGCTCCATTATCGCATTTTAGATGGCATAAAATCATTACTCGACTTATTTTTGTCGGCTCAGCATATTGCCTTTGCGTATCAGGCGTGCCCACAGCCAGACCTTCATCATGGAAAACGGTTGAGCTCAGCACATTTTTGCGACCATGTCATTTCATGATAAATTCTGAGACGTGAGATCTTGAAGTGGAAGCGTGAACAGCTAGCTATATGCATTTCAGTTTTTGCTATTAGGATTTGTTTAATCTGGCAAACTGTGAAGCGTTTTGAAATTTGATTTTTGTCTTTACACTTATCAGTGCAGAAATGGAGAGCCCTGACGAGGAAGAGACAGTATTTAATAGCCAACTCGTGATCCAAGGCATTCCCGTCAATTTCCCCGGGGTGCCTTACTGCTCACAACGAAAAATGATGGGAAACATCCTCCGAGGACTCAAACACAATAAGAATAGCCTCATCGAGTCCCCCACCGGAACTGGAAAGACGCTCGCCTTGTTGTGTGCCGTACTGGCTTGGAAGAGGGCTCGAAAATCTCAAAGTAAAGTTTACTACGCGACCCGAACCCATACCCAAAGGAGGAAATGC
>JAHZMW010002662.1:0-23796 GCA_027743745.1 Alloscopus bannaensis
GTTGAGTGTTGACACATACCTGCGTACAGATATTAGCTTAAATTAAAATTTGTAAATAAATCTCTCAACTTCGTGGATTGTGGGAGAATGAACGGTTTTAAGGGCGAACTGACGGTCGCGAATGACTAGACACGCATTGGAAATGGGGTGACAATGAGAACAAAGGTGTTAGTTATTTGAGCAAGACAAACACAAAAGGTTGCAACGTTCAGATACAAGCGTGTTCATGTACTGGTTGGTTATTAATGCCTCTTTCTCTGGTTGGGAATTGGGATGGTTGTTCGATTTCGTGAACGTTTTGTTTGTGCCATTAAGCCCTTTTTCGTGCATCAAACACTCAACCACGCTTTAAAAAACGATTTCGGTGAGAATATTTCTACCCTTTTTCTGCTGTTCCTAATGCTCAGTTATTTACTGTTAGCACGCTTAAGTACTTATTTGTCATTTTCCTCGTTTTTCTCCAGTTTTTTCTTGTTGTTCTATTTTTTATACTTTCTCTTGGTGAAAGTGTGCGAATACTGTGCGATTCTCCTCTCTCGGTTTAATGTCCATTCTGAGAAGTCGGCGGAACAAATATTTTTTGTGAGGTTTGTTCCAGATAGCGTCACGTGGCTTCGCGTACATGAAATATTTTTCGCAGCAGCACATTATAATCCTCCTCTCTTGTACATGGTTACTGTTACATGCCGGCAAATGTTCACATCGTATCATGATGATATGTACATGCAATTCATAGTAAACCTGCAGGGACGGTGGTAGGGAATCCTACCACCACATACAATAGCATGGGAAATATCATCACATCAGGACTTTTTCTCAACCGTAGAAAAAGGCCAGAAATAATCAGGAAAAGAGATAGACGCACATCGAGCATCTATCTTCGCTCTACACAATTTTATATACATTATGAATACATATACAGAGAGCCCAGACGCAGACAGGGCAACTACAGCACACAAACTCTCATTCCACACAGAAATCCAAAAAGTCTTTGTTGTTCCATGTGTACATAAAAAGCCCGACTGATAGTAATACATAACGAATTTCACATTTTCCTTCATTCTCTCTCCTCTCCTCTATTTCTTTCACGTGCAAGGATTTTTTTCCGGGTGTTCATACGTACATCTCACATGTACACGAGGTAATAACACTGTTATTTGTTTCATCGCATTGGTTCACTCATCCGAACGGCACGGCACGGCGTTTGTTACAGTATGATATGTAGCCTTTTCTTTCCCAACATAAAATATATAGTTTATCTCTTGTTCACGTTCCAAATAGATGGGAATCTTGTGAGAGAAGAGAAAGGGATTGAGGGAGAAGAGGGACTACAAGACATTATTATGATATTGTTATAGTGTTAGGTCCTATTGTTGCCTTTTATGTGGATTTTTCCTTTCTTCTGCCTCTCTCTGTCATACACTCCGCTGGTGAATGAAAACGGGATCTGCGTGGTTGTGAAGTAAAACCTTACCGTTAGTATTTGCTGGGAGGCTTGAGGAAAAAGAGTTGTGTGCTTTACACCGTATAACCCCAGTAGGACAAGTGTGCTCACTACTGGGTATGAGAAAGTGAGAATAAAAGAGAAAAGTTCAAGGCGAAAGGGCCATCGATATCTCAAAAAGTGTGATACTGATCGTATTTCCAAGAAATAATGAAGTAAGCAGTGAAAAGGACCCGTCCCTATTTACTACACATCAAATTTGATTGTGCTGACTAGTGCCGTGTGTATTTCGGAAATCTATATTTTGCACTAATTGCTGTCGTCCTGCTGAGGCTTTGAAAATCAGTTTTGGCAAACATTTGGTACGATAATGGGTTTAGTTAACAGGTATTCTATAAAACTTAATGTAAGTGTGCTAAGGTCCTGTGAATTTAAATCATTGCTCACAGTCCCAGATATGATGAAACCTGAAGTAGGAATAGAATCCTATTGCAAATTGGTTGTAGAGTAGGTGACTCCGTCGTAGCACTCCGTAGGCTTCAATTTCACAATGGAAAGGTTTCCCTTTTTAAACAATTCCATTCGAAAAACGGTCGTCCTTACGTACGGAGTAGTACGGAGCTCTAATACGGTCGCCTTTTCTACACATCTGCAGAAAAAGATAAATATTATGTCATTGCACACTGAGGAGTAAGAATGGGAAACGGTTTTCTCGGAAACAACACGAGCTCAGCGTAGCACTATGCATGATTACGTCGTCGATTTATTTCTGGTGAGCTTATGCCTCACAACAGCACATGGTCATGTGCATTGTGCTGCCTAAAGAGAAACGACGTATTATCCTATTTACCGCTACCCTCACAAAGGCTTCCTACCGACATCACGGGCGTATAAGCAGTGGACTTTGCTGAAGCTGGTCCTTAGAGAAAAGTCTGAATTGAAGCGAAATTCTATCTGAAAGTCGTTTCCATCATCATTGATGTGTATATATGGGTTTAGATGATACACAGAGGGAAACCAAGAGAAAGTAGTTATAGTGAAGCAGTCCAACTCTTTCCCCCGAATTCATAGGCACGAGTTTCTCTTCCAAGTACAGTTTGGATCTCGCTTTTTGTTGGAACGACACTCACAGAAGGCTCTGATGTGTCTCTGTGTGTAACTCATTCATTCCCTTTCCGGTGAAATAGGAAGAGCAAGGTAATCTAGGGATTTATTCTCATCTAGTGAACTAGTGACGGCCTTAGCGTTACGGTTCCTCGTGGCATTAGTCATACATACATGTCCAATAACTGTACACGTATGTTCACCTCGCCAGAATCACTCCGTTTAGTGCTAGTAGGCATCCGGGAATTACAAGGGACCGCTTCCATTCACCGTTACCACTCGAAGAGAGCGAGAGAGTGAGTGAGAGTGTGGAGAAAGCAGTTGAGAAAGGAAAGTCAAACGAGTTCATCATCGACTGAAATGGTAAAGCACATATACGAATACTCATATCGTAAGGGAGCGCTCTGGCTGGATACGAGGGAGGCAGATGTAAACTACAACAGCGACGCACATCACGGAACCAGTTGTACATGAAGAACACTCGGGTAAACAGGAACGAGGAAAAGTTATTAGAGCAACCGGAGGACCACAAAAACGACATGCACTACTGTCGGTATGAGCGGTGAGAAAAGGAGCACGGAGTATACATACATAATAATATGTAGAAGCATAGCGGAAATGTGTGGAAATGTGTGTAGCACTTGACTCGGCAAAAGAAAGCAAGTCATACACTCGGTAATGTATGCGAACTGACGTGAACCTCACTTGGTGAAAGCATGAACATACGTGGACCTAGGCCATAAGTCGTTAAAGGCACCTTATGCATGTTGCTGCATGAGATTGGCCAACTAAAACGGGAAATGGAAAGTACTCACTCAATCAACCAGACAAGCGGATAGTTCAGGTTGGTTCAGTGTGCTAAAGAGTGCTGGTTGGCACAGACAAGCGTGTGAGATGTGGGCAAGCACATACATTTCTTTACAGTTTGAAACAAGACAAAGCTTATAACCGGGAGACAGAAAGGAAGAAAGAGAGAAAAAAAATGTAATTCAAGTTAAGAAAAGGGAGCCACGGGGAAGTTTGTCGAGTAAAAAGACGTGGACTTGATGTTTTCGTTTATTGTACGGTACGTGCGTGCTTTCCCTCTTCCAAGGCAAGAAATGGAATCAACTCTTTTCTCCTCTCACCCTTCGCCGTATTTGGCTTCTCTCACCACTACCACCACGACGATACACTTTCTTTTCTTTATAGGCTCTCGAATCGTCTCTGATACTGTTGTCGCATGTCTTGGCTGCCAGGAGTAGTTGGCTTTCAGAAAGAAGTCAACTTTTCGCCCTGCTCACTCCTTGTAACAGAAGTGTTTTCCTCCTACATTTCTTCGCAGTTTTTTTGAATGCACATGGTCATAGGTGCATTTGGTCAGATACCTAATGGTGATGGACACACAGAAGGGGAAAACTGCAGTGCTAGCAGAGAGAATGGCGAGTGTTGTGCTGGCATGGAATGAAAACTATTGCATTGCACATGAGCCTCACTCAACATACTCTGTCCATCCGTTTCTCCTTTTGCAACCTAAATGCGTGTCCATTATACTTATTCGCCATTCAGTGACAACGTCGCCACTTCCACTCTTATTCGTCATTCTGGAGTGGGAGGCAAAATATATTGTACAGATAAATCCTCAGCGAAATCATACAACAACACTTCTCTTGACGCTCGCATTTGTGTGTAGGTACTTTTAATTCTCGCCTTTTTAAACTTGCGTAGATGTTTTGTGAATATCCATTTTATGGTTACACAGCTCAGCATGATGTTTCTCAAACTAGTTTGCAGTTGTGTGACAAACATGAACTGTGCGTGGCACTGACTTTCTTCTGTACAAAAGTTGATAAAATCTCATCAAATTATCAAGGGAAATACCATCTTTCTCAAGAGAAAAGAGTAGTATGAGCACATACATACACTAGTACACTGTAACACATATTGTGTTATAAGCAGCGAAATATGAAAGTGTGCTTTATTGGAGTACTTGCAGATATTGCGTATGTGCACATATGCGAAAGTGTTAGACTGCTGGTGGTAACTGTGCAGTTAGTTTAGTCAGCAGGGCGAAGTGTCTTTATCCTACTATCTCGCAGCAAATTATGCGAAGTCAATGGAATGGCATTGCTTCTCCGCATTAAACCACTTACCTGCCTCCTCCGCACACTGAAGAACTTGTTCAGCGTTTCGACAAGACAAGACTAACGAGACAAGTGAAGCTAAAACTATGCATAATATTGCTCGAAGCAAAATTGTGACATCTAGTTCCCTCCGATTAGGTATGTACATACATTGTCTCTCAATAAACCATGCAAGACGGCACAAAAAATAAAGATTAAGCGTAGCCGACATACAAATATGGTACACCGAGTATGTTGCGGGCTCCTTATATTTACTGCTCGGAAAAATACATGTACTACTACTACTACTATTATACATGTACGCGAATATGAATTCAGATGCGAATGGCATAATCCTCACGGTGGATAGGTAGTCTCTCGATGTTTGGCTAGCTTTTATGCTAAAAAAAGCTGAACATACTAGCTGTACAGAAAATGGTATTTATAAGCTGTCATCTTGCCACTTGCCTCCTCATCATTGAATATAACTTTATTCTGAGCAGGGAAAAAGGTAATATCCTGTGGCTCATCTCATCTACGTTTGTTAGAAGATCATGGAGAAACAGTTTTATTTTCTACGTTCCAACTTACTTTCTTTCCCGTTCTCGTCAAGTGAATAAGTCATGCATTTTCAGCTGCGCACTATACTTTCCTAAAACACTCTCGTTCAACTCCAAACTATTACCTTTTATTCTCCGTCTTCTCCCTCTTTTCTTATGCATGCCTCTCCCGGCTTGCTTTCTCCTTCGACATTTCCTTTCACTTTTATTTAGCTTTAAAAACAGCAGACATGCATAAAAATTCTCTTTTTTCTTTCTTACTTTTTTTCTCATAGTTGAGTCTCGACCCGTGCAAAACCCGTAGCAGTGGTTCTCATTTTAAAATATACACAAAAGCACACAGCGTAACCACTGACAGGGAGTGCTGTAATAATAATATGCAGTAGTAAGCGAAGTTTCTGGCAAGGTGGCTAGGTTGGACATTCCTTTGATAAAGAGGTTATGTATGATGCACGTAAGCCTGTAGTGAAGAAGAAGATGTACTCTCGTTCGTTTGGTAGAAACAAGTTGATGCCAAACTAACCTGGTATTTTTCTCTTCATTCCCTCTTTTTAATCTTACTTATCCGCCTCCTTTTGCGCCCAACAAAACTTTTTAGTGTCTCTCTTTCTCTGTCTCTACATCACGGTGTGTGCGAAGCTTTCTCTACTCAGAAAGCGAGTCAGCTCATTTGCTCATCTCCTTTATCTCTACATCCCTTTTGTCTCTTTTTTGCCAACAGAACGCTTGGAGGCACTGTGGGGAAACGATGGTATTTCGCTGAAGCAAATGAACGAAGGGAGGAATATACATATAGTCAACGAAACAGGCGACTAACCCGGTCTGTCGTTGCAAGAAGGAACTCGCCATAATAATCACCAAGCTGCAGACTTGCCGAGAAAGATCAGTGACAGCGCGAAGCCTATGACTATTAGATATTACGATTACTAACTTTCTGATGATACTCAAGTGATGTAAAAGAAAAGTAATAAGTGAAACTGAGGACTCATTTATCGAGGAAAAAACGGAGACGAAAATAAAGCTAAACTATTTTAGAGCGTGGTGAAAAGGAGGGAAAGACACTTCACTCAGCCTCCGTTCACGTTTCCAACAGCCATTAGTCTTCACATGGCAATACGAGGGAGTAGCACGAAGCACGAGAGAAATTCAAGCTTTTTGAAGAATTACTTCACCAATCGTGTCCTGGGACTGCGGTGGAAGAAAACGATATCGAGACGTGAACACGGATGAAGGGATAAGTGGAAGAGAGCCGAGAGATAGGGGATAGTGAAAGATGAGCGGAGAACGCATTTAAATCGGATGAAAGTGAGCTGAGAAGATTGAAAAAAGAAAGGTAAAATTGAAATCCTCCCTGTGTCACCTCTTGTCTTCACCCGTAGCTACATATGCATTCCTTTACACGCATATGCTTCTGCGGACATTGTGACCTTCGTGTAGTTGACAAAACCTCCCGTCGTACTCTTCTTGGGTCGTCATTTCCTTCCTTACCCTCGAGAAATTGGTCCCGAAGTGGTAATACACTTTTGTTATATTAACCCACTGGTGGTGGCAGACCCTAGGAACCAAGTACAAATCCGTTGCATGTTAAACTCTTTTCTCACTATGCCACCATCTTTCCTGTAAAATGAAGTATAAATGCATTCCATACTCTCCTCCTTGAATTTTGGTACTAACGACATTTTTATTTTTGTCATTTTAGCAGTCATTTTCTTCAACGACGATATTGACGAAGCTATGAAGGAAGCATTTTCTATTTCTGCTATTTAGAGAAGTAAGTGAGTGTAGTGGGACTTATTTTCCCGTACTCTCTTTTTTGACGTTTCATAAACATTAGCTAAATTCCCTTTTTATGAAATACATGGCTTTTATAATATTAAACTACACAAGAGTTATCTACCTCTTTTTGGTGTTTCATTGTCCCAGAGCTCAACACTTTTCTGCACGGTGCAATAAACGCTTACTTTGTTGCTTTATGATTTGCGCCAGAAGTTGTTTCATATGAAAGGTCATTTTTAATGCGAACTCTCCTCTGCCTGTTTATATGTCATAAGGAACGAAGAAAATGTTTTATGATTTTGCAGTTTTTTCTCTCTCCTTCTTGTACGTGTGTGTGCGCTTTAGATCCAATCTCGTAATAAAACATATATCGGAGAGCTTGCAAAGGATTTTTCATAGCGGGAGGGATGAGGACGGTGATGTGGTCAAAATGCGGCTCGAACTTGGTCCTTTTGGCCGTAATGGCCATTATCGTGCTAATGGTATACTGGCAGCACAAACTGCTCAGTCTCGAGGAACAGCAGAAGTCGATCGGTAAGTGTGAACCTTTTAAATGTGTGCCTACATACGTAAGCGAGAGGCCATTACTTGTGTATACGCATACATACTACATAGACATTTCATTATAAACTTCTATCGGAACCAAGAGTGTCCTTATTAACACCACTACACGCTTCAAAATCTTTTCCAGTTCCGAGAGAGAAAGTGGAGAGAGATTGTGTGTGCGGGAGAATTGGACAAGCAAAAATAATATTGCATGTACCTAGACATACGTGCGTAGGTACCCACACTCTACCTGTGTCACTTTCTCCGTTGTACATTCATGAGAGAGAATTGTAAGTTATATGTGAAACGGAAAGAAAGGAGCAGTAGTGCCATGGACCGGAATTCACCACTAAATATACTGGCAACTTTATTGTTAGCCATTAAACCGCTTTTTGGCTCGTTGTGTGAAAGCTCATAAAGCTAACAAGAAAAAGGCCATGAGGTCGGTATGGTCAATATCATTTCATTGTTTTTACTTTCTCCGGTGGTGTCTTCCAAAAAACGCCGCATAGAACTGAAAGAAATGGAGTTTCGTCAGTGAAAATATTGGAGAGCTGAGAAGGAGCCAGTGGCCACAATGAAACATTGTTGGTTGCAATCATGAACGAGTTTTGGCTCATAAAACTGATTCATTCCAGGGAGAACACGTTTTATGCATACTTCATTCATCATCTTTTGTTTCGAACATCGAGTTTCAAAGTTTAGAGAGGGAGAGTGTACCATTAGTTGGCATCAAAACTTAAATGCGTGTAGGCTGATTCATTGGCTGGCAACGTAAAGGAGGGGAAGGAGTTGAAGTGTCCTTTCTTTGTCTTCTCAAATGACGTACACAAAGTTTACCTTTTGAGTTCGAGAGTGTGGTAACTTTTTGTAAAGCTTCCCGCTGCGTAATAAATTGTTGGGTGGACTACAGTTTTAAAGCAGAACATTAGTTTTTCCATTTTATTCAAAGTAGAAACATACACATACATTCAACCCCTTTGTGATTCTAGATGTGTGAATCTATTATTGTGTAAGAACAGACCATGGTGTGTTCCACGGGTATTGAAACAAGCTCACCCTCCATTTTAAAGCCTCTGAGAACAGATACCGTACCAGAGTGCAGCAAAGCAATCGTTTGGCAAAGAAATACTTTGCAACTTACAACTTAACATCCATATGCATTCCATGCCTGGTAGTGCAGTACTGGTGGCACTGTATATGCTAGGGTTTTTCTACTTATGCACATGAGAGCATTGCTGTGAAGTTTAATTTGAGCGAGATGCTCATTGGATATGACGTTGTTTGCTGCATGAACACGTTTTTCATTTTAACCACCGAGAAAATTCATTACATAAACATGAATAATCTCTCAACAGTCATCGTTCCATTCCATTTTATTACAACCAGACTTGGATTGCTTGGATTTGGAAAACTCGCCAAGTGCCAACAAGTGAAGCGTTACCTTTATCTGGCATTTATGTTGACGGGTGAATTAGTCCGTAGATTTAAAATTGTATTGACTGCGATATATGTTCCAAGCGTTCTTCCGCCTCTCTAATATATTGTTAATTCCGCAAGGCACGTTTTAGCCTAAGTGTACATTACGAGTTTGCGTTTGAAGTTAAGCCCGAGCAGGGTTGGAGATGGCGAAACTGGAGTATTCGCAAAAAATGCAGGGTGCAATTCGATTCTAGGGTGCAGGCATAAACATTGTCACTGTAGCACGCAAATATTTTAGGCCATTTGCATGAGGGGTTTGATGGTTGGATAGGATTGGCCTCTGCTTAGATTCGTAGTAGCTGCCATTGCAGGCAAAGATATTTGGAAGAACTCTCTCCAGAATTTCTATGTTGGCAACGTTAGAGCAGAAGGATTAGGTGGAGCACTCAACTTGTAAATTTTGATTCGTTTAGATGTAAAATTTGTACTGAGATAATGCCTGAATTTCACATTTTCCAACTGTAAATTAATGAAAGCTTTTCATGGAGTTTTGCGCAACCATTATGTTGACGGACTTTGCTCTAAGTTGAGTTTCCACTTCCAACCATGCACTCTAGTAGTCGCTACAAAAAAAAATCCTTCTGCAAAATGTAGGTAGAAAGAAAGCTCCTGTATCTCAGCAAAGGTTTATCTTTCCAGAAATAAAGATTTGGAATACTCAGAGATAAAATCTGTGTGAGATTTGAAATTTGTTATTGTAATGGATGGATTACGGTAAGTCCTGTAAATATCACACGCCTACTAAAACCAGAGAAGCGTCTGGAAATACATGTACATTTATACTTTCTTTTATTCATATCAAAGCTGCCATGCTGCATCTGAATTTTTTTTTTACAAGAATCGTTAATCATGTATAGATAATATGTAGGTTGAACCGGGTAGATAACCTGCGTTAATGTAATTGCATAATATACGTAAGTACGGTCCTGAAGTCAGGACTTGTGGAAAAATGCAATATTTGTTATTCAGACTACTACTGCTACTCTCCATCACCTGGAAAAATAAGCTATAGATCAATATGACAGTCATATCTTATAAAAAATACTGGCATATGGACATTATGTCTAAAATAGGCATAATATTCCCAAACACCGTATTGTTAATGTAGACATGTAGTAATGCGGATCTGGAAAACATTCTGTTTATTATTTCCATGCAGTAAACTAGTCGAAAATCTCATATATCCGTGGTATAAAAGCCAAACACTGCAGACACTCTATAAACTTTCATTTTTTGTTGATGTGCTTAGAGATTTAAAGTAAATAAAACTTTCTCACTGTGTCTCACAACTTATGAGTGAGACTAGTGTTTAGTGCCTCAACACTTAGTTTTAGCTAGAATTGGATTTGTTGAGTCACACATTAAAGTCAATACATTTGACTCAAAACTATTTAACCTAATAAAAGATATATTCCAGTAAAGGGCATTTATGGATAATATGCAACTTTTACCTGTTTCATATTTGTTTACGCCCAACTAAAGACAACACTGATAAAAAATATTTCTGCCAACACTGTTTTCTCACCGCTTTACACACGACATAAAATCTAGTGATTTTCACCACAATCTGTTAAGTTGTAGCCCGGTCTCAGATTTCCCTCACTATCAGATTCTCCACTTTTACTCACTCAAGAGAGAACGTTTAGGCAGCAATACTGAGGTCTTCTAAAGTACTCCAAGTATGTATATGTTTTTAAAGTAGTCTGGCTTGACTGACTGACAGAAGGGGCTGGCAACACTACAAGCAGGTTCTTTATGTAATAACGCTTTTACACTACTTCTTCATAACAGGAATGAACTCTTTGTTCAAGCGCTGATAAATAGTAGATATTTGTTGCGCTAAGCACACAGAGTAAAAATGCATTAATGATGGAGAGAATGCTTTGATTTTGTGAGGCTTCCTTTGCTCTCTTTCTCCGCTCTATGGATTTCTCCTTACACACTCCATCACTCTTGCTCGATATAGGGTCGGTTGTTAGTGGAAAAAGGTGGGAGGACATTTCCTAACATGCGAACCTCCTTTTGTGGATGAATATCCACAATGTACCTATTACTTTCCACACGAAACCGAAAGGAAGTGCACAAATGTATATGTACATATAAATCCATATCGTTGCACTAATGAAAGTATGAGAGAGAGTGTTTGTGTGTGTGAAAGAAGGGGAGGGGAAATTGCTGTATGTGAAAAGGGAAAGTCACAAAGGTAATGTAATATACGAGAGAAAAATGAATCTTCCTCTTTGTATCCCTCGAAGCCAGCGGGCTACATTCTTATTCCCAATACCAATAACCAAACGCAAGTTCACTCTTTTTCTATTTTTTACTAATATCAAGGGACATCATCAGCACAGTCATAGGAGGAGAGAGAGAGAGAGTTTGAATGTGTGTGAGTGAGAGGAAATAGGAAAGGTGTGCGCCGTGCAGTACAGCACAGTCGATCAACTCGATCAATAACTTTCCAAAGGCGATCTTTTTTACTTACCATTACTACTGATATGAACTAAGGAACAACCTTGTGTACATTTGAGGAGAAAGAAAAGAAAAAAAGTGAAAGAAGAACTTGCCTGGCTGACTGTGCTTTCCAGGTTTCAATGAGTTTGTCCAACCTGACGTTTTTTTCTGTCTTTGAGAATTAAAGTTTTCCTCCTTTTGTTATGTATATGATCATAAAATGAAGTCGCCGTCATCTTGAGCATTAAGTTAACTGTCTCATCAGTCTAGATGCCACAGTACAGAGCAACTTTGTTTTAAATATTTCCTTTTTGGCAAACAAAGTTTTTTTTAGAAAGAACATCATTTTCTGCCTCAAACTTGGGGCACATGTATATTTACTCTACGTAAAATGACCATCAGCCCAAGCTACTAGCATTGTGATGCATTTTGTGTTTTGTCACTAGTAGAACACAGTATTGTCGCTTTTCACTGCATCTAATGCGAAGGGGGGAAACTAGAAAATAAGACCTCCCGGTGAACCCCTGACATGAATGACGAAGGGAAAACATAGTAGGTTGAGTTTGAAACACCTTGGCTATATATTATCAAAGTCACTCTACTTTACAGGATGCACACAATGGTTTTTCTTGCATAGGGAGTGTTATTATACTAGCTCACTTCCATTTCCAATGTAGCCAATTCCAACGTTCAGAGGCCGTGCATTGTTCCCTCACAATGTTACTTTATTACTTGTTTCATTTACAGCTGTGGAATACGTACACATGAATATGTGATAAGATACACTGGTGAATTAAAGGTCTAACTTTGGAAATCTACGTTATTCTGCTGTCTACCAAAGATTAAAAATATCTTACCAACACGTTACTGATTCGGGCCCAAGTAAAAAATAGAAATGCGTTCATTTTTAGAGACATGGCCATGCTAATCTTAAATTCGCTTCATGAAAGATATTCATCTAAGGTAATGGAAAAAAGGAAGTGAAAGGAGTTCAATATCGTTTTCATTTAAATCTGAAAGCACTGAAGTCACTCCCACAGTACGAAAAAAGGAACTCCCTCGCATTCTTTTATATAAAACAGCAAACACAATCCTTAATGCTTAGTATAAACACAATATTTTCGAACGTAAACCAGAAGGATTCTCAGTTCTCTGGCAATTCCGAATGCCAAGGGTATATATGTAGGCAGCAATATTCAACTTGGATTAAAAATAATCAAATACAGAAAAAAAAAAAAAAGATTGCGATGTCTTTACTACTTTCACGAATTTATCGTTCTGAAAAACGTCTAGGTGTACCCCACATCGTAGTCAGTGTAGGTATGTAGACGTAAAACACTAAAGTTCACTTAGTTTCGGTAACTTACCTTGCGTGTGTATAGTCTGATGGACGGAATCTTTTACAGCTTCCAAGGCATTTTCAACTTTACCTCCGTACTGTATGTGAACATTTCCATACTAGTGTATATTCTTTTGATGTGTAAATATGTATCCAAAATAGATGAGGCAGACAATATGTAATATTTATGGCTCATCATGTCCCTTCTCTTTTTCTTAAAGCATTGACTGTAGAGAACGTTTGCTTTTACCCTTTGGAGACACGAGCTTTCTCCACAGGAGGGAAAAGGATTCTTTCCGATTTTCGGGAAAAAGATGTATTGTTAGGCAGCATTTTTACTCCTTGTCCCCATACTTGCAACACACACAGAGAGACCACTTCGAACCTTACCGCTATTACCGCAGTTCACTGTTGTGATGGATGAGGAGGGCCTGATCTGATTTTTTAGAGTTCTATATTCCCTCAGATAATACGTGACTCTCGCGTAGAGTATCTGTATTCCAGGCATAAATTACTATCAGATCTTGTTGCTCGCCTTATCACTTCTTTCTCTCGATTTTACAAAGTCACTATATGTAGAGATCACACTTCTCGTCAGAACTCAAACTGTACAATGATTCTCCCAAGATTTTGTACTACGTTGGGATGAATTTGAAATGATAGCTTCTACGATTCTACGGATTTTCCCATTTCTGTCATCTAGTATGCGTGTTGCGTATTATATTCCTTTCCCTTGTTCTACAGAATTCCCCACCCTCTATCAGCTTGTCTTTTTGTAGGAATGGCTATGGATATATATGTAGATATTCTAGGAAAAGTGAGTGTGAGCATATAAAATATACATATATACATGTATGCCTACATGCCTGATGAGCCACAAATAGGGCACTTTGGAAATAGTACTTTCGAACATGGTGGTTGAATTGGTAGGCTGCAGGTGAGAGCAGCTCACTAAAAGGGACTATTTGGTTTATCGATCAGAAATTGCAGGACGTGTTTGCATCAGTTTAACCAGCTTTTCTTCTAAAGTTCATTTCATTCACGCGCAGCGTATATCTTGTGATTAAACCTTACAATTGACACACAGTATATACATACATATCGATGTTTAGACATTGTTTTGTGAGTAAAACATTCGCAGTTGATGTTAACGATCATCAACTACATGTAGGTAAAAGTGCATGACCGTCATACTATAATAAATAGATTAGAAAGACGCTGGCTTAGCCGAAGCGGGGTACGAGTGAAATTTACTTCATTCAGCGAAGGTAAGAATGGAATGAAGCAGAGCAAGGCTTGTCAGAATGGTTCGTTAATACCAATAACTGAATTTCAAAACTTTCTTTGCGAGTTAGAATTTGCGAGACAAGAAGCACCACCACTTTGTTGATTTATGAAGAAGAATTTATCTAAGTTTTGGAACTGATATGGGTCCGGCTTGGGCTTACCCGTATATTTCCAAAAGAATCTTAATCGTTATGATGTCGACAAGTACATTCAGAATCAGTAAGGGGAGAAATGCAGGATAGTCTGTACGCATGAGAATTCCTATAGCTAGATCCACGTAAGTTTTTGGGACACAAGTTTCACAGTTACGAGATATTTCTTTGGTCTGCTGCAGGGAAGTTAATTTGGTGGTGGTAACTACATCAAGGCGTGTAGGCTTGGATACAGTGGTTCGCATCCAGATGTAGGTATACAACCAAAATGTTGACTTACAGAAGACCATGCGGTTGAGCTCATTATTTCACTTCCGCGAACTTTTCTCATGTGACATTACAAAAGAAAATTGCCAACAAACAATTTGCTAACTTCGTATGCTTCGGTTAAATTACTTTCTCAATAGTTTCTCTTTCTGCTGTTCGTACGATACGGACTCCAATAAAGTTTCGAAAGTCATACACAGGCGGAGAAATGATCCTCGCCCTCTGACATCCACGAAAAAGAATCCTCTTCTTTTGATATATTTACTCACACGGGAAGAAGTCAAAGCCCGCGCAATACTCCTTTTGTTTCTCCAATCTTTATTCTTTTCCTTCGCTGACTAGTTAGGCCGCTGTGTACTCTAAAAGTGCCTGCATGAGCTGGTTCAGTTATCTCTTCTGTTGTGTGAATAGAACCGAAAATTGAGTCTGTTTGAGCTATCCGCAAACTAATAAGCTGCAGTGGCATGTATAAATATCTATTATAAAAGACAAGAAAAATTTACTAGAGAAACCTGTCCCAAGTTTTTAATGCAATTTGACTTTCTTTAGGATGATACGTAGACTTTTTCCGCTTCCTCTTAACTCTCGTTTTCTCTACTCTACTTTTCTGACCCGGTGTGTCATGCCGTAATAATAAAAACAAAAGGATGCACTATTTCTCTCTCATTCCTTCTTTGTCCGAGAACTCTAACTTTTACAGCGTACCAAGAGTCTCGTCGTATGGAATAAATACGATATGCACTTGACTGGTATTGGTACATATGTAAATCTTTACATTATTTTCTATACTAAATAGAAATAGGTAGTACATACATACATAATAATACGTATGTAGGTATTTCTGTATAGTCATGCTAAAGTATACTTATAGCAATGTATCGTTCTACCTAATCATTCTTCTCTATTTTTTTATACATTTAGGGGCTAAATTAGGGATTGTTTCTAAAACTAATCATGGGAGCCGTGCAGGTAGTGCGTCCGTCATGGCTTCTGTGGCTGGTGGCGTCACGGGAGATGGAAGTGTTCCAGGCGCTCCTTCCGGACTTCACAATGTATATGATGCTGTAGATGGGACAAGTGAGCTTAAACTTTTTTCTTGGCAAATTCTATGCCAATTCTCGCTTTCTCCACACGTCTAACAGAATACACGTAGAGATAGTAGTAGCTTTGGTACCTATACGTAGATGTACAGTTCCTGGCAACTCTACGTGTATTTCCTTCCTTACACATCTTAAACCTTTACATTCTGTTACTTCACCGAAACATTTAGTTTGTGGCAAAATTTGCTTATAGTCGTAGTTTTTGTTTACCTGTGTATTTCAATTTCACTCGTTTCCCTCCTCAAATCAGACAGTCTTCCACAACTCTTCAAACTTCGTTTCTATCTTTGCTCATCAGTATTCGGATTTTTTTATCTTATTTTACCCTTTCCACTCTTTCCTTGGAGTGGAGTGCTCCGTTTTCTGACTTGGCCACTCTTCACGTGCCGCACATTCAAAGTCAAGTTAGTTTGGATAAGAAGAAAAAGGAATTCTTTTGTTGAGAGCACATCTAGGTTTTATAAAACCTGCTTTCCACTGCTTTCACCGAACTTTTGCTGGTGGCCAAGCTTTTTTCCGTAGCATATGGTAAAAAAGTAGTTTTGCGATGAGGATTACCAGGAAAGTATATTTATATACTGCCTTGATCTCTAGGAGTGACTAGTAGTGTGAGAGAGTATAACGCAACGTCATCTTCTTGGCATAAACGGGATAAATTCGTCGAGTTTTCCCATTCGTATTGCCGTCTTCCATTAAATTCACAAGACGCATCTGACCAATTTCCAGCTTTTCTTTGAACTTCTTTGTATCAATGTAGCACCGTTCCCGTTTGCCTTGTTGTCCCGTTCACTTCGTCTACGCATTTCTTTTCTGTAGAATATATTTTTGTCGAACGTATGTATACAAAGCTAACTGCCTGATACTGTTATAAATAAAGACCTTCTATTATGGTATCTAGTCGTGCCTTATTCTTTATTGTTCAAAATTCTTAGCACTTGTAGGAGAGGCATAGCTCACACGCTGTACACTCTTCAAGTTTTCTTATTTCCTTTATCCTCTCTGAAAAGTAGTCAGCAATTCATGGCACTTTATATTTATATTCTGTTTTGGTTGGGGGGACTGAATAAAGAATGGCATGTGCGAACAGAGAGAATACATAGTAATAATAGTAATCTTGAATAGACAAGCACAATGCATAATATGTATATAGTTACAAAATGTGAAAAAAAACTTACGGCATGTTTCATATTTAATTTCGAGAAAGAAAGGCGCAACGAATCTTCCTTGCTATGTTAGTTCATACAGTCGTTTTTAACAAAAAATCTTAACCCGGAATTCTCGGTAGCATATGGTACGGTCCGGTGAAGAGGAGTGAAAGAGCACCAGAGCAAAAGAACAAAGTAAACTTATTCATGGGCATCGAATGTCTTTGTGTTTTTGTGATGTCTGCTTTCTCCTCCTATTAAATTCAAATTGTACTCTTATCATGACGGACGTATGCTGATTTCACTATAACGCATACATCTCCTTGTAAGTATTTTTTAAGCTTATGAAATACACGGAGTGTACATATTAATCAACGTCAGTTCAAACTATAACCGTGTTCAACTAAGTAGTTTATGATTAGAAAAATTCTAAATAAGTATGAAGCAGGACTACAATTTATACGCGATTGTCAACCATGCCTTTTGTTTTAAACAAAACATTACTGAATTCTGATGACAGCAGGTCATCGATAAAGATGACGTCTTGTCTACTAGACTTCTATGTCGATGTACCTGTAAGCGTTAGCTTTAGGAAAAATTAAAAATTAAATTTATTGCAGTAGCAGTACACAAACTGTAACAACCCATTTAGGTATCACGTATCACTGACTCTGAATGATTACTAGGATTATTTATTTCAACCATCTACACAGGGGCCTGCCAACGCTGGTTGTAACTGGATCGGCCGATCCAGGCCGGACCCCTTACTCCATAAAGGGGCCCTCCCTCGTCCAGAAAAAAGTGTATTTTTTCATGAAAAAAACATTTTGGATGTAAATACACGAAGAAATAGAATGCAAAAAAGCAATGTTTTCTCATCCTAAATCTTACGTTTTTTGCCATACCACTGCGGGGCCCTACCTTCATAGTCTAACCCAGGCCCCAAAAATCAGCGGACGGGCTCTGCATCTACATGCTTTCTTGAGACAATTCTTGGACAAAGAAAGAATTTATTGAAACTTCATTGGCTTTCTGTGCCTCTTTTATGAGTGCATGGAACTACTACGTCGGGTTAGAAAAGCCGCGTGAATGCTCGGTTTGAGTAATCCGACCGGAGAGAATGTACTTCTAAATCCCTCTATTATTATTGGGTCGAGGAGTAGAATACGATGTTTTCACCTAACAAGTTGCGCCTACGAAACCATTGGATTAGGAACCTGTGAGAGTTTGTGTGCGTCGCTAAATGGAGTTTTGCATTTTAGCAGATATAGACTACGTCAGTATATGGTATTCTTTCACTTGCCACGCAATTTTCTTTCCACCTGCTGATTTCACTAGTTCGCGAGTTTATAAAGAAAAGAACGAGACAGGAATTCATTTGATGCCCGCTGCGGCAGTTACGACTATTAAAATGTAGCTATTTTGAGACTCCACAAGGGTCCGCTCAGCTCAGTTTGTTCCAACAACCATCCTTGTAATAAGGACAAGCGAGTTAACAACTCCTATGTATGCAAGCTAGTTTGTGCGCCCAGTTTAGCAACTAGTTTGCTTGCTTTCAAGTACATTTATGTAACCTTCTCCACCCGTGTCCCAAAAATGATACTGCGTCAAAGTGTTCTTTACTGAAAGAAATTACCACTACCACCAGAACCCCGTGTTGGGTGTATTTATAGATCAAAGAAACCTGTTAATATTTCTGTAGGTTCTCGTGATGATTCACCTGACTACTCCGTAATAATTTACAACCGGATTCCAAAGACAGGTTCCACATCCCTGATGGGTATAGCTTATGAACTGTGCTCGAAAAATGGATTCTCTGTCATTCACTTAAATACCACAAAGAACAGCCATATTTTAACTCCTGCTGATCAGGTAAGTCAAGCTTTCCCATTAATTGATGTCATTGATCCTTATACTAATGTAATGCATTGCTTATAAAATCAAATCGGCATATCTACCTGTGCTATATGTATATATAAAGTATGGTGAAGTGTTACTTGTATGGGGGCAGTAAGGCCTTGAGTGTACACTATCATTCTGTATGCACTGTTAATGATTGGGGAAACATTACTTCAAATTCTGAAAAGAAAGGACAACCGTCGACTGCACGAATCGTTATTTAATGACACCTTTCATGTGAGAGCACAACAAAAACACATTAATATTGGAGTCATTAGGTATGGAAGAAATAGAACTAAAAGAGCTGACTTTAGTTTACTAGACATAAGGGCGTTTACCAGAATTGAATAAAAGAGGTGGAAAATCCACTGACAGTTGTAGAGAATTAATGATTCAAAATCAGGCAAAGAAATTTCAGCCTGCTGAGTTGACATTCAAATAACTTACTTTCCAGTGGCCGAACTCAAGTACATAACCTTAATCAATTTTTTATGAACTACACACAACAAACATTTTTATGGCCCATGCAAGGTTTAGTTTATATAATAATGAAGAGATGGGTTACTTTTCTTTTATTGTTACTACATATATAGCTACTTGAGCGGTGAAAGTAATCAGTCACCGAGATCTCATGGTTGTTTGCCGATGAAGATTTAATTAGTGTAATGCATGAATCAATAAACTAGATAACAGCTTGTGATACTGTACAATAATCCTTAGCCACTGCCGAACATGGTGCAGTTCATTAAACACCGAATTGGTATTCGGAGTGATGATGATCACGATCACTTGCTATTACAACGAGGCATCCATTTTATCTGTATACGGATAAAAGGATAATCTAACCATAGATTATTAATCCCTGAGTATTTCCTTTATACTTGACTACGAGATATTCAAGGTAGCATGAGACATTTTTGGAAAGACTCCACTATTACAACATTGAGAAACAAATGACAAAAACTTTTTAAACAAAACTTTTGTAATATTTCAATGTTTGTCAGTTGTACATTAGCGTAACCCAAAGCAGAGATTTAAGAAAACATGGGTACTCCATGAGATTGATGCATACATTAGTTGATTT
Organism: Alloscopus bannaensis; assembly: GCA_027743745.1. Taxonomy (NCBI): domain Eukaryota; kingdom Metazoa; phylum Arthropoda; class Collembola; order Entomobryomorpha; family Entomobryidae; genus Alloscopus; species Alloscopus bannaensis. Next base: position 19,739 of record JAHZMW010002662.1, read on the forward strand.
ATTATGCAATTTTAATTTTATTAACAACTGAAAATACATGAGTCGATCTTCGATTTGCGGTTCCCTACTAACTAATAAAGCCAGGTCCCCTCAATGCGAAGCCCAAATAGTCACTAAATAGTTGCGAAAATGCCCCTGCTATTACCTCTCATTTTGTACAGCATTTTACTGCTTTAAATAAACCGTCACAAGATTGTACAACAGCAGAAACGTAAGGTGAGTCTAAACGATGTATGTTACTCAACAAATTGCTTTTACTATGAGGTATTAGGCATCCCTGTCTAAAGTCTAGGGAATGAATGAAAGGTATACATACTGGTGGAGATATTAATTTCCTTCAAGTAGGCAAACGGAATGCATGATCGAAGTAGTGCAGATAGCATGACGGCAGCGGTATTATAATATCACTAGGTAGACAGGTAGAGAGGTTGGTGGGAGTGAATATGACTACATGAGGTTAGAGCAGTGTGTCGACTCAGAATAAGTACAAGGTAAGAAGATGAAATGGATGGGAGGTAATTTAATTTGACGTCTGATTATAGTCTGTCTCTTTTTTTTCTCTCTCTCTCTTGAATCCGGGTGGATAGATTCGTTTCGCCCAAAATATCTCAGGTTGGATGGAAAGAAGACCGGCAATTTATCATGGTCACATTGGCTACATCGATTTGGCTGCTCTGGGTGTATCGCTGAGGCCAATCTACATCAATGTGGTTAGAGATCCATTGGAGAGACTCATCTCGTACTATTACTTCCTTCGTTTTGGTGATAATTTCCGACCTGAAGTAGTGCGCAAACGGAAAGGAAATAAAGAGGTTTGTTCATAATACTTCTACCAGGCACGGTGCTTCCCTTTCTTGTATGACTTGAACAAAATGAAAACAAAGCTTGCACTTTTCTTCTCGTATTTCACTCTTGTGCTTTCTTTTATTCTCTGTTGTCCATGATAGCTTCTCTTGCTCCTCTCGGTTCCCTCTGCTTTCTTCTCTTCTCCTTACCAATGCACAATACAAATGCGAGTGAAAAGTACGCTTAGGTATAAAATTCTGGATCATTGAGCTGCCAAGCTTCTACCATGTCATTAGCATCAGTTTCCCATATTTTCTCATCTAATGGTTGGTTATGCTTTAGAATGGCATTTGAAACGAGGAAGCTTAGTGAGTAAACGTGCTGCGAGTTTGTTATAACTCAGAGCGTTGTGTGCCCCATTTCCATTTATTTCAGAAAGGAAAGGAAAACTCACACGTATACATACGCACATGCTTTTTCATCCTCCTCCAACCAAAACTGTTTGTTGATGTTCATCCGTGTTTATCCATAAAGTCCTATGTATGTATGTATGTACATTATACCAACATCTGCACATTCTGTCGGAGAGTAGTTACATAGTATTTATCCATGAAGTACTTTACAGGCGTAGCAGCCCAACCATGCAGCCAAGTATTCACAATTTGCATAGAGCCGAATGGAAGAGGTTATAAGCAAAATTCCTCTTGTAACGGATTGAGATAACTAAATGCATTGAAAATGGAAGAAAGTGGTGTTTGTGCAGGGAAAATAATAACACTTTCTCCGTGCTCACATTTCCTCTTTGGGGAAAGCTTCCTTTTGCTGATAATGTGTTCAAATGGCCCAATAACTACTTTTCATTCTTTACTGCACTCTTATCATCCATGGAGGAATCATGTATGTAAACATTTCAGACCCACTTCCATAAACGTTTTCTTGTGGTTGATGTAATAATCGAAATCACTTAACCCTGGGAATAAAATACAATGCAACATTTTACTTGCGTGTTTACAACTGGCACACTGGGAAGTGTGAAGGGAAATTACTGTAATAAACAGCGGATGCTTCCTCGCCTTATACAAAAGTACTGTACCTAAGTAGAAATTTTTAGGAAGTAATAAATGTGAAATCCTCTTGCAGACGTTCGATGAGTGTGTCATCCGTCAGGGACCTGACTGTGATCCTGTGAATTTGTGGATGCAAATTCCGTTTTTCTGTGGTCATCACTCAGCGTGTTGGGAGCCCGGCAATTCGTGGGCCCTGCAACAAGCCAAAGGAAACTTGGCAAAATCCTATTTTCTCGTTGGAGTGACGGAGAATATGGAAGACTTTGTTGCGCTTCTCGAGGCCTCCTTACCTCGAATCTTCCGTGGTGCCTTAGAGGTGTTTAATTCAGGTGAGATAGTTGGAATAAAAATTATTCAGCTGTAATTTTGAGTATTATGCATTAAATGCTAAAGATAAATTCTGTAATGCAAGCTATTGCTTCAATTTTGCTGCTGGTTTATGATTTTTACTTAAAATTAATCTTCGCTATATGTATTGCAGAGGGCAAGTCTCATCTTCGCAAGACGTATGGAAAGCAGCAACCGTCAAAAGATACACTAAAGGCGATTCACAAATCGAAAGTATGGCAGATGGAGCAAGACTTCTATATGTTCGCAAAAAAGAATTTCAATGCAATCAAAAAGCGAGCTCTCCCTTCGAGTGGGAGTGCTTTCGTCCCGCAACAATTCCGTTTTGAAAAGATACGTCCCAAGTTCGTCAACGCTAACAGTAATAATATTGTTAGCAACAACAATAATAATAGATGAATTCTCTGTTGGACTCGCGAGGTTCACATTGAGTGTTTACTAAGTATAAAAAACGCTGGGCTGATTTAACTCGACCTTGAATAAACTTTGAACTGAAGTGTCGTTTTAATCTCGTCGTTGCCCTAAACGTTTCGGGTGAATCACGTAAAATATGCAAATATATCTTGTGTAAACTACTCAACCTTTCAAACCTTACCTGGCCAAGAAACACGACTGATTACCTAATTTTTAGCTTATTCCTGTTACTTGTGTAGGATTTTTACGTAATAATAACATGTATGTATATGATATGCATACGAATAAAATACGATTAACAAACCTGATGTATATACCTACTGTATACATATGCTACATAATTACGCAATACACGTTTTGTTACTTCATGAACCAGTATCGTTTTTTTTATCTAACGGTCAAGTAGAAAATATGAAAACCCACGCTAAAGGAACGTTAGCCATTATTAAGATGCTCTATATTACTGACCATAATCTGTTAACAAGACAATGATTGGTTAGTCAGTATTCACCTTTAATGAGCTAGAGTGTTCACTAACTCAAGGAAAAGGCAGCAAGTCAAGGGTTCAACAGGGAGCTCATTCCTGAGACTTTTTACCTTTGAAAAAAGTCCCAATTGTTAGAATAGAATTTTGTCGGAGAATTGTTATCGTCATACTTTATATACTGCATTAGCTCGTACCTAGCGATTCATCGAAATACTTGATGATATGGTACAACAACGGTCGAGCTTAGGCCATAGTACGGATGAAGAATCCGATGTTCGGTCTCAGTAATCATCAACAAAAATAATTCTACAGCCGTTTATTTTAGTGTTCACTAGTGAGTGAAAAAGTCGTTTTATGTTTAACCTGGAAGGGCAATCCGCAGATGAAGTTTGCAATAATTTTGCTTGTATTTGTATCTGAAAGAAGTCAAGCATCGGGCCTGGGTTTGATAACGATTTGTATAATATGCAATAATATGCATAGGAATGATATGCAATCAAAAATATATTATGTAAATTGCCCTTTCCTCTGACTTGCTATGAGGTATTACTACATTCAACAAATCCAAACTAATTGATGAAGATGGAATTGAAGGTAGCGTGAGGTTTCATATTTAGGCTCAATACCTTGTGGACTGCGTCGTTAACAATAGATGCATTTACTAGAACAATAAAACACCGCTGAGAAGTTAGTAACGAACCGTTGTACACTCCATTAAAATAATATATTAGCACGCATAGAGAACCTTGCTTCTCAAACTGACTCGCGACAAACTAGCAGTAGTGGCGTACAATGATTAGCACAATAGTACAGTACTGAAAATTGTGAGTGATAATTGTTGATGCGTTGATAATGTCACAAAATAGCTAACTTTATACGGTCTGATTCTTGTTTTATGTTGATTTTTCTAACTGTTGTATTTTTCAATGGAACTATCTCGTTGATAATAGGTGAAA
>JAHZMW010002663.1:0-12476 GCA_027743745.1 Alloscopus bannaensis
CTGGCGGCATGACAAAGCCGTACTTGCGCTGCTTCACTACTCCGCTTGGGTTGTCCCCTTGGCCTGGTTTCAACAAGGATAATTTATTGTCGCCACCACCACTCTCGTCGGGATTATCTGATTCCACTCTAATTCTTACATCATAACCCGAAACAGTGACATACTCGGGCACACTCGACTCACTAATGACCAAGTGCATCTTGGCTATCCGCTCGGAGATGTCGACCCCCTTGTAATTCCGCCGGTCGAGGGGAGCGACCACTTGGCCGAATTGGTTCAGCACAGAAATCACTGCCCAGTCACTCACTTCCTGTGGGATCCCTGACAAAACAAGGGTTGACCACTTGGCCATCCCTTCGATGAAATGGATACGCACGTTTTTGAGAACGACAAACTGCTTTTCCGAGAAATGAGCGAGGAATGCCTTCACCACCGCGGCGCTCTTCAGCGAAATGAAGACTCTGCCGGGGGTCACGCGAATTCCGCAAATGTTTTCCAAAGTTTTGTCAAATTGTGCCTCCAACTCGTCCACAATCTCTTGCACCTTTGGCTCACTTGTCGTGACTCCTCGATTCTGTTGGTCTCCACCTGAGAAATCATAGAATCCAATCACGATATTTTTGTCGACAGTGTTCCACACTGATCTCAGGGTGACCGCAGGTACCACCGGATGAGGGACTGGGAAGCGGCAACACAAACTGTTAAAGAAACTTGTGGACATGTTTTGGTCTTCGGCGGTGGTAAATCCACCGTTCATCTCGACAAGTCCAGACGACGACGGGGAGTTGAGGCTCGGTTCGGACTGATAACCGTTCACGAAGTCACTGCAACAACAACTACCAAACACGCCCAAAGTTCGATGACCACCGGAAGCTGGGAAGCCACCACCAGTTGATGAAGCAGGGAGGTAACAGGATCGACGATGATGACAGGAGGTGAGCATGCCGCCACCGGAATTCATTGCTATATGATCAGTGGTGGATAACGGGGGTGAAATTTCTTCAGATTTGGAAAGGGCTGTTGTTGGACCAGAGTCCTGCTTTTTCATGTTACTTTTTCTAGGCAACTCCGCAGACCTGCTGGATGCGAGAGCTACATCGGAGGTGGCAAACGGGTTAGAGGGGTCTTGCGTTTGATTTTCACCGACAACGATTTCGGAGGTCACTTTGAACGTTTTCGGTACCACTGTGATGCACCCAATGTTGTGCACGTTGTCTCCCGACCCCATCACCTTAGGGTCGGCCTCTCCTGTCGTAATTTCAGGTGTCTGTGGCACTTCTGAGTCAAGCACATTGATCGGCGAGCTGGCTGGGGTAATTTGAATCACAGGATTTTTCAACCCTCCTTCTCCTCCCTCAGAGGAATCTGGAAGGTTTGCTAAAGCTGGATCTGGCAACAAGTCAAAGTTGTCTGACATGAGGGCCTTGAATGGATCCTCCTCCACATTCAGGCCCGGAGCGGTTAACACAATGGGTGAATTGAGAGCACTTAAATTACTCTCAGTTTCTTCCTTCACAGCTTCCAGGTCCGGAGGTGGAATGCCAGGATGGTAAGCCCAAGATGTGGAGGGGTACTGGTGGGGATGCTCAAATGCGATGACGCCGCGAGGAGGTTGCTCCACCACAGCTTCCGTGGTCATGACGTCAAGGCAAGCGGCACCCAACTGATGAATGACGGAGGTGTTGTCTTCCTCTGCGAACGCCATCTCCTCTTCCGACCTCCTCTCGTAGTCGTCCTCATCAAACATGCTGGACATGCAGCTGCCCACCTCAGAGTCAAAAGTCGTGACACTAGTACCACTCGCTCGGCGCCTTCTGGAATCCCTTCTCCTTTCGCCGTAATCATCATCCTCCTCGTCATCCTCGTCGTCGTCATCGTTGTCACCTCTTGACTTTTTGGGCTCCAACTGGATTTCAGGGATGTTTGCCGAGATGCACACTTTCTTCAGCATCTCCTCCAACTTCTCGCACTCATCCCGCAACCCCCAAATCTCCCGTTTCAGGTGGTCATTCTCTTTGCGCAACTTCTTGATGTCGTTTTGCCCCCTGTCGACGTCCTCGCAGATGGCAATGGTTCGCATACGAAGCTCCTCGTTCTCGTAAATCATGCCGCGACTGGAACGCTTGTCCAGCTGCCGATTCGGCTTCAAGTTGAGGTCGCGCTTCCGTTGACGATACATTTTGATGAGGACCCTTGCTCGTACCGGAATGATAACCACTTATCGAGATCCCCTGACTGGAAGCCGTCTTGGAAAGGGACGCAACTCTCTGGAATCAAGGATCTGTGCGAAACAAACAGGTACAATTTTTCACTACTCCTCCATTCTCAATTAATTGGGTTAGTCGACCAAAGTTTTCGTGAGCCGTCAGCTTTGGGTGGTCCAGAGCAAGGCAAGTGTGCGAATGGGGTGTGCTCCTCGTAAAAAATTCACCGAGTTTCGTTACGCAGTACTTCATAAGTGAAACGACTACTCTACATCATCATCCATACTTTTTTCTGCATGTACTTTTCGCACATGCAAAAAACCTCCACTCTTTGCAAAATTGAGTGTGAGAGTCATAAGAAAAAATCCGATCAAATTTGTTTACACTGTGCATACCTCATGCTTCTCTCCGGTTGAAGGGTGGCACTACTGAGAGTCGTCGGGCGACGTAAAGAAGAATATGATGAAGAGAGTCGAAAGAGAGCTTCTTTTTAGTCGGTAATAACTTTCACTTGTCTTCGCTAAATAGGCGAACACAAGCTCCTTATAGTGAGCAAAGCATATATGCGTCCGTTTATCCTCATTTACACTTCACCTCATACGTCTAATATGTATATCTGTAGTTCCTTCTCGAGCTGCTTTTATCTTTCGAACACACACTTCCTTTTATTATTTATGACAAGCAGCGCTCATTGTACCTATCGCCCACGAGCTTGTTGCCCTATATTATCTTGTGCTATATCGAATCTCGTTTCAGTTTTAGGTTTCATGATCTCTCTCCGATCAGTATCATAGAGTCATTAAGGTTGCACTCATGAAATTCACCAGTTGCTCGCTCGCTAACTTTTGTGCTTCGTTCCTGAGTATTCAATTTTTTTTCTTCAAACGAAAAGCGAACGCCGCAAAAGAAGAAGCGAGGAAGATGGATAGTTTCACTTCATTCCTTTTTATTTATGAGGGACGAACGACGCCACTGATACCGGCTCAATAAGACGCACTTGTTCTCATACCGAGTCTTTTTTCAGCATGAAATTTCATAAAAAATCTGGAGCAAATACAGGCGAAGCTTTCCATATTTCCACATTTGACGACACCACACAAAGGTTACTCACAGCAGGAGCGACAGACTATGAAAAATTTCGGTGAGAACCGTGAAAAACGTAGAGAGCCAGCACAAATTGTAAAGTCACAAATAATATTCTGCTATTTTAAATATCTTGTCGGCGTGAGCAAAAATGATTTTTTCATTAAAATCAAAGAGAAGAATAATCTTGTGTGAAAAATGAAATGAAGGGCGAGAGGTTCATGTTGGAACAGCTCCCTGAAGAGGGAAAACCCTGTGAACATGACTCAACACTTTAAATATTGACGAGAACACGAGAAATTCTCTTTTAAAATAATTCAGAAGAAAAATCTACAACAACGGTCCTGGTGGTCGTTGTGTTTCGAAGTGGTTGTGTGAGGACGCAAAAATCCCAACTGAGAATTGTCGTTGGGAGTGGGAGTCTACATATATAACTTCCCAAAATAATGATATGGATGGCTATTGGCACAATTTGAGATTGGATCTGAAGATAAATGCGCAAGGGAAATGGAAGGGAAATGTTGAGATTCGGGATGAAGTTGATGATGTTCTGAACATTTTCCCTCGTGTCGTCTCCCTAAGTAATGCCATCCATTTTGCGAGGTTTACATGTACGTTTTTGCAAGAATAAAAAAAGCGGAGTGTGGAGCAGAGTTCGGGAAGATTGTCACGCTTCCGGTAATAAAGAAAACGGAGAGGAAGAAAAATATTATGCTTTTATCCCTCGGAGTACATAAGAGCTAATTTTCGCTAGTATAAAAAAGCATTTATTTTTTAAAGACATACCGCTCTCTGGGAGTTAATTATGACGAGTATGAAAAATATCGGGTATACGATGCATATCACGTTGAACACAATGACAAGTGTTCGCGTTCCGTGCACATGGTGGGCATATGCACAAGAATTTTCATGAAGAACGCATATTATGATGTGGAAAGGATGGGAATGAATGCGCAAGTTTATTATGATTATGATTAACGAAGTTTGCAGATGTTGAAAAAGATGTACCACGAAGCCTTTTTGTGAGCAGATGAGGTTGTCTTGTGGGAAAAAAATGTATTTGATGTAGACGTGTAATAATATATATGAGGTGAAGACGGAGATTACGAAGCAGGCTTCTTAATGTTGTGGGAGGTGGCTTCTTGTTCTTCCGGTCGGTGGAAAAATAATGTTTGGAGTACAGGCATATGTGCAAATCTTCCACGTTTTCGAAGGATACCGTTCGACACTGACTTTTAGTTGTACACAGGAAATTGTCACCTACTCGCTAGTAAAGTGTGTGATCTACGAGACTTTTAACTGTGAAGAGCATAAGGTATATTTTATGATGATTTTATGATGAGGGTTTTCCTTTGGTTACTCCGCGCCAAGAGATTATATGCAATATGCATTGGAGTTGGTTGTGGGCAGAGAAATGGTTGAGCTGAGAAATTTAAGAGGGTTTGCATTTTTTATACGTGTAGCCTCCACTCTCCTTTTTGGAACTCTTTGTAAATGAGGATGATGGACTGCGACCATGTGCTCCACCGCTTTCCTCTTCGCGTCATCCGTATATTTCTCTCAACAAAAATATATATTCATTCAAGGCCTTCTCAGGAGGGAAAACGATGTTTGAGGGAACGTGTTTGCAACACGCAAATGCTTAAATAGTTCCAAATGACACGCACGACAGAAGTGAGCACGCATTGAGACGAAGTTGTCATAAAAATATTTCCCAAACTCACAGTCGTCCGCAGATGTCACAGTGATGGGCAGGCAATTAAAGTTGCGAGGTCAATTAATAAACTATGTATGGTTTCACACTTTACAACGCTACAATTCTGTTCTAAAAAATTCCGTTGGCAAACCCCGATTTCTCTTCCTTCCCATCCCCTCCTCGCGTCATGTCATATATTCCCGAACAGCTCCCATTCTCATTGCTTTCCATGTTCCCCGTCATGTCGTCTCTCTGAACTGCGTGGTTCATAGATTGTAAATCCCGTAATGCCTTGACGTTCTGACATGACATGACTGAACTCATCTCTGCGGAAGGGATTTCAAGTGTCAAGCTTTGTAATGTTATCATCACCATCACTGTCAAGAAGACGAAAAAGTGGAGTCAAGCGTACATCGTCACTTTTTTTGTGGCTGTTCCACGCGAACAGTGTCGTAATGATGACAACCTTGTCGTCACACATGCCCACGAAGACCTTTTGACAAAACTGGCACATTCATCATCATCACAGCCACTCGCATATTTAGAAGTAACCTAATCCGCGTCGTGATAAAAACGCCTTCCATCAACCCACAAAAGATAAACTTTGAAATCATTGTTTCGATAACTTTTTCCAACGCATTTTCAGACTAGTAAGCTTCACTTGTGGTATATCAGCCAAAATAGCTTAACTCCACTCATGGACCGTGTGTGTAGGAGTGGAGGAAAGCAATAAAAAGCATAAAGCGCATGCCATTTCCTCCCCGATCTCTAACATTCCACGCGATTTGACAGTGTAACAAACGCGCGTGTGTGTACTAGCGTCGTATTTTTTTTGGAGAACACAGGATTGCTTTCAAGATGTCTATTTATTTTGAAAATAACGAGTTATGAGCTCCTATCTTCTCTCTTTACATTGTATTCATTACAGCGAAAAGTCAATCTCGCATGTACCTACAGAGAATCTCTCTCAAACGATTTTTAGCCAAGATATATACTACAATTTCGTACTTCCCCGAGGAAATAAGTGAACGCACACCTTTCTGTAGTTTTAGTATATCTGTCATTCTTGGCAAAAAGATCATTTTTCTCTACATAAATACACGATGCTTAAGAGGAAAGTGCTAGAGAAGAACCATTCGCACCCTGTAAAATTGAACGGGACTTCACTTTTTCGCACATTAGTTCAGAGGAACAAACATCAAGTCAATTGGGAGACGAGAATGTTCAGTAATAACAATGATTTTTATTATTATTTCCTTCCTTTTTTTGCTGATGTTTCTCGAGCGAGAATACTATTTAATTTCCATACACATAAGAATAATAATAATAATGTTTCTAACAAGAAGAGTTGAAAAGGAACTGTTTCTTTCTCCAAAAGTATAAGAACATAGTAATACGCTTTACACAGTAATAATATTTTTAGATGCGACGGATTTTGTCCATTCCTTACCTCTTCAATCACTACTTCCAAATATACTATAAACGAAAAGCAGAGGACCTGCAAATAATAGTTTTCCTTTGCTGCAAGGTTCACATCATTATTCGTCTTGCATACAACTACTGCTCTACTCTAAATTTCATAATATTAGCATTATCATTATGATCTGATAATATAATATCTACATAACCAGTAGTTTTTCGAGCGTGTATATCTACATTATAGACGTATCATCTTTTGCACACAAAAGTCAGCACACTCCGACGATAATCGAGTCTCCCTCTCTACACTTGTATTACTTTTCGTACTATCACTTTTTTAAATGTACAAATGGCATATCAGTAGCGGTTTCACATATCCTTATCCATATTACAAATCTATAGCTAAATGAATTATTTAAAAAAAATCACAATTACAGTTAACATACAAAACGCCAACACAAACCGGTAAACAATGCGTATATAAATTTCTCACGCTTCCTCTCTGCTTTCACACTGAACTAAACTCTTGCACGAATCAATTGACAATGTCAAACCAAGTGGTGGTGAATAAACTTTAGACAGATGTGGTAACGCGATAGTTCATTCAAGAATTTTAGCAGCTGAAACGATACATTTTTGTTCAAAGGACTATCACAAATTGTATTTAAGGTCAGCACAGGTTAACCAGACTACCACATTTTTATACCAAAGATTTTGCTTTCGCAAATGAGGTGAACGTTTTAATTTATGAAACTAGTGAAATGTTTTTTTCTCTGCAAAGTAAAAAATCGGGAAAAGACGAGAATACAATTTATCTTTCCGCATTTTGTGTGAAAGTCATTATCATTGTCATTCAGGTTATCGGTAAGAGAGGAATTATAATGAAAGTTTCGCGTATTCAAAAAAAGTCATTCAAACTATTTTTTGATACAAGACGCGTCGTAGTAGATCTTTTTCGCTGCTACTGACAAAAGAAGAATATTCTCAGAAGGACATTAAAGACATGTTTAGTATGGTACCCCTGCTTTCGGCTTAGTATTCTTTACAAACACACAGGACGAGAAGTAGCCAAAAAGTTCTCTGATATTTTCATACCCGGTATATTATTTTATAGAGAATACACAAAATTGTATATAAAGCTGAGAGGCTGCTTATCGTAAAAGAGGCCAAATCGTTCAGCATGAGCAGTTATCATTGCGTACATTGCGAGTGTCATTATTGATGGTGATGTGATCGGGGAACTCATTGTAGATGTCTACCTCCGTCTCCTGGGCGAGAGCGTTTTTCGCGATGGTTTGAAAAGCCTGTTCCACATTGATCCCTTCCTTTGCACTCGTTTCAAAATATGGCATGTTATTCTTGCTCTGTGCCCACTGCTGAGCTCTCTTCTGCGGGACCTGTCCAAATCCAAATTATAATTATTGTAATGTTTTCCATCGGGAGTGGTATTATGAATGAAAGATGCGTTTTATGAGCTCGTTTTGTGGTGAAAGCGGCTCTTTTGACATGAATTCAAGCTTAATTTAGGACGATAATGATGATGTCATTTTGAAATACACAAAGAACCAGTCACTTCTAGTTCACTCCAGTTGGAAGCAGACATTTCTGCTTGTAATAAAAAAAAAGTATTTCTATTTATTGCTTCGCTCTAATAATACCTGCATTGTTACGAGTCGGTCGTCTACCATAACTTCCTTAGTTAGGAAATCAGCACCAATCGTCGCTTTGTACTGATTGGAAAACTTTTTGTTCACATATTGGTTCATTAAGGATGTCTTGCCGACTCCAGAGTCTCCGAGGATGATGACTTTAAGAAGGACCTTCTTCCGAGTGGCCATTGTTCTCTAAAATTCTCTCCCAAGTGTTGATTACACTGAAAATACAAACAAACTCAAATGTAAAAATATTATTTCGCATTAAAACGCATATTGCTTAACTAACGTAAATATTATATATGTAAAATTTGAGCAATTTTAGAATCTAAAAATTAGATAGTATCACATTTTAAGTTCGTTTAAAAATAGCAAATCGCATGTATAGTTGGTAAATATACACACAAATAGCTACTTATTATTTAATGCTACATAACAAACTGTTTATATTGGATGGAATGCCTGTGTAAAGAAGGGCTGAATGATGAGAGAATTCATTCAAAGACAACTTTCTTGTGAGAAATGAGACAAGCAATAAATTAGGTCAATGTTTTGCTTAAGAAGCACAAAAAAACTTCGATGCGACTGATAAACTTTAGTTGCTTTTATGACGATATACTCAAATTCATTTGGTATAAGGATCGATTGATTGAGAAATCACAACAATAAAAAAATGATTTCGACATAGTCCATAAAAAAGCTGCTGCTGGAACTTCATGAATGAGTAAAATTATATTATTTTGCAATGCAGGAATGGTCCAATCCCAACAAGAAGTGAGAAGAATATTAACTCTTGTCCTGAACTTGTGTGACATTTCCACAAAGACGACGCTCCGTCGTTATTCCATACTTTGTCTGTGCAGAGATTAAATTTTCCATTCATCCTTTACGTCATAATATAAAATCTCGAGCAATAACACGAGCCAGCAATAAAATCTCTGACAGCATTTCGTCAGTTCCAAACGCTTTTTTAGTTTAGTAACTAAATCTAATATAAAATAATTCCTAAAAGTCCACTTTAAAATAAGAACAAAAGCTCAGAGAACGGCCATTATCATTGTAAACATGTCCAAGGAAGCCATTCCCACTGCCATCATGCATTATGACGATAAGGATACACAACAATTAATTCCAACAATCTGATTTCCCCAATCAATAATCATCACGTGATGAAGCTCGCCACTGGAATGAAGTACGATTATTACACTTCTCTTACCTTAAATAGATGACTAACGACGAGATGCGGCAGTGACTGATTATTTCCTTCACCCTTCACAGTTCGAAAAACTTCACTGATTACAACTTCTCCAGTGACGTGCACAAAATGCGGAAATTCTTCGTTGACAAAAATAAAAGCACTTTGTTAAATACACTGTCCCTCAATATTTTTGAGTGAATTCGTAGCGTGACTAATCACAAATTCATTCTGAGAGCCCACCCAAAAAATCGTCGGACTCGCAGATGTTCCACTGGAACTTTAACTCTATTAAAATGCGAGGATTTCGTCAACTCTCTATTTTCTCAATGAATCAGAGGAACTCTTTTAACTCGGTGGTTGCGTCGTTGATACACTTTCCACACTAAGTGTATTAAAAATTATGATATATAGTTCGAACGCTTCTCGTGATTAGAATGAAAGAAATGAAATCATTTGGGCTTGCATCAGAACAACAACAAAAATCCAACGCAGACGACCAGAAACCATATAAGCAGCCTTTTTTAATAGTTATGATGAAACTACGTGTGCAAGTTAGGTATTAAAGAACAGCTCGTTTTTTTATACCCACAAACTCATCTGGTTTTTAGTCATCTCATCCAAAAAAAAACGACAGTAGGGCTCCAATGTTGGTTCACAGATATCTTCCAATGTTTCGTAGCAGATGAAAGACTAGTCTTCTTTACATGAAGGGTATATATTACTACAAGTATAGCGTATATGGTTAAGGTAGTTTTTAAGTGAAATGGATCGAGTGGAAGAAAGGAGTATCATTTGCACATTGGATCATGTACGGGTGACATGACGTGTGTGGTATATGTATTGTAACACTCATCGTCTTGATACGCAGTAGTCGTCTCTGTGTAGGAATTTAGAGTTAAAGCATAATATGCGTGTAATGTGAAATGGTCACGGAACAAGATTTTTGGGCAGTGTATATATAAAAAGCTTCCATCGTTCCATCCATGTTTTGTGAATACGTGTGAGTTCCTTTGTGCACACAAAAGCCGTGAATTGACGCCCCTCTCTTACTCGTCACGTTTCATGTTGTACCTGATTTGTGAAGGGATGTCTGAACACTATGCTTGCTACGCTAGACTTGCTGAGTTGAACATTGAGCCTAGTTGTGATGAGAAGGCTGCAAAAGTAACTGGTTGAAAAGGATACGAACATTCCCTAAAAATGTTGTGCTAGGTGGGAGTGAGTCATTTGTCACAAAAGTGACCAGCCTTTGTACATTGAAGCTTGTGTACAGCGATGCATGACTTTTCATGGGCGAATATTGAAACAAAGGGCTTTTCTCAGAATTTGGAGTCGAGGAGTTGGTTACTGAGTGAAGGCGATGAAAACGATGTGTGAGATTTCCATGCATTTGCATTATTTGAGAATGGGTTAAAATTATGTTTTAAAAATCATGAATGACAAGGAAAGATGAATCAAACACGAGCAGCAAACATTCGTCAAGTCACAATTTTAATAAGCTGAAGTATAAATAACTTTTTTTTTGGAAATTTGCTCGATAAATAATACACAGAGAAAAAAATGTTCGTGGAGAGATGTAATCATACACTTTTGAAACAATAAGATTTTTTGTGGACCTACAGAAAGAAGCAATTCCGCTTGTGGGGCTTCTTTCGGACAGGTGGACACAACACGGCACGAATGGCTTCGTGAAACACTTCCTTGAGTCCAGAGTTCGTGAGTGCGGAGCACTCCAAATATTTCACAGCTCCTATGTCTTTCGCCATTGTTTGGCCCTGCACAAATGGACGAGTCATGCGAAATGGTCACTTCATTGTTGTCATTTTAATGAATGAATTTATTAATTTTTGTTTGATCTTGCTTTACTTTGAGCTGGCTCTCTTTCCGTTTGTCTGGAGGAACTTGTTGATCTCTCAGGTCCATCTTGGTGCCCACAAGGATAATTGGAGTTTTGGGACAATGGTGAATGATTTCCGGATACCACTGGAAGGAGACAACAATAGAAACCGTTTGTAATTAATAATTTAGTTCCACGCTAGAACTTGCTTAACGAAATTCTTCTGGACTTACTCTGCTCTTCACATTTTCGAGGGAGGACGGATTCTCGAGAGAAAAGCAAATTATAAACACATCAGTCTGAGGGTAGGACAGTGGGCGCAATCGGTCGTAGTCTTCTTGACCTGACGTTTCAAAGATGTAAATTTGTGTTCGGATAAGTTTGATTTTAAAAAACTTTCTTTGAAAAAGATTAGACTTGAATTTGTCTCTATTAGGACGCTTACCGGCAGTGTCCCAAAGCTGGAGGTCGATAGGCTTCCCATCCACCTCCACGTTTGTCGCATAATGATCGAAGATGGTTGGAATGTACTCCTACACATTTCAGTGGCCAATTATTAGTATTTTTTTCGCAATCGTAGTACCTTTCAATTTGTAGTATATCAAAAGAATTTTTTAATGCAGTATACCCCTGGAAAGGCGTTCTCTGCATACATGATAAGCATGCATGTTTTCCCCACAGTTCTAGAAGATCACAAAGTACTCAAATTAGACCACTTTAGACATAATTCTCGTATCACAAAACAAGCATAACTTCGGACAAATGTAAATACCCATCTCCGACGACGACACACTTGACTGATTGCATAATGTCGGAATCGGAACAGTTTAACACGACGTAATCAGTTCTTTACGCGTTGCCGAACTCAACGGAGCAACTATAATATAAAAAACACGAACAAGTCCACACTTTCACTTCTTCCGTCTCGTCAGCTCCCCAATCTTTCCCAAACGGTGCTCGCTGTTGTGAGCCAGACGAATGGCATTTTTCTGAGATCATGAATCACGAATCTCACAAGTCACTTTCTGTCTCGTGTGTCTGTCCAATTACAATATGAGAACTGGATCACGCCAAATCTGTACTACTAGTAGCAATAACGTGGAACGTTGTTTTCCATGAAACTCGACGACGGTGCTATATGCTTGAAGAAACCTTTTTTCACTCGAATCTTCCCAAATTCTTTCTACTACAATGAAGTCCTTCTTATCAACTCAAATTAGGAGCTGTCGCGTCTGATGTAATCATGTAAAAGATATCATATATCACACTTCTTGAGAGAGTACATGTATGCGCATATACTATTTCGCGTCTAATTTCGTCATGATTTTTTCACACTAATTACCACAATGCTTATGGTTTTTCTCGTTACGATTCGAGTATCAACGTG